>JAQFXM010005921.1:0-14095 GCA_034693345.1 Entomobrya multifasciata | reverse complement strand
GTACTCATTTTTATCAACTAAACTGTCAATTTGACATGCAACACAAAGAAAATGAACTAATTTATTCAAAATATCAAGTTGAGAAAACGAAACACCATACACAATACTTCACGAAGAGCAATCTCGGACCACTGGTTACTACTAGCAGTACATTCGATATTGAAAATTTGTTCAGTAAAATAACAAAGAGCAATATAAAGATAATTAAGAACAATGAAGCAATAAAATTTCCTTTTTCATAAAAATATCTTCAAGCATGTTTCAAAGCCAAATGAATCCTATGCCATACTTTGGTAATCATTGATTTGAGAATCCTTACGATTTAGCATTGCTCTGGTCTGAGATGTAAAAAAACTACTTCCACGCATTGTCGCCTGTGCACTGTGTGAACTCTAAATGATGCTGATAACCAATTGTCAAGCAAGTGTATGGCTTTTAGCCAAAATAGCTCGTATAAATTTTTTGCCTGTTGTGTGCATGAAGGTAAGGCAAAGGCGAGGCCATCCAACAAATGACCTTTTCAACATTAAAAATACACTGCTGCTGATAATATGTGAAACACAAAATTTAGGGTTGTTCGGTGGGTGAGCGAACCGTAAACCGTCGGTTTTTGGATCGCTGCTAGCTTCAAGCTAAGCCAAATGAAAAAAATTTACATATACATGCCTCTTCATCATCATATTCCCATTCTCCGTGTGCATAAATATTATTATGTAGGAGTTAAAAACAAATGCCTGGAGCAAAGTCTTAATAAGAATAGAAAAAAACTACGAAACTACTTTTAAAACATTATTATTAAGCCCTTATACACTGTGCCATCACTATATTGTGTACCATACCATGAGTACCACGTAGCGAATTACTTTTTGAAAAAATCAAACCCTTAAAACATCTATCTAATCATCGTTCTATTTTGTGCTATTCTCACACATCCGTTGTAGCTCGACAAAAAATAAAAATTCCCTGGCCGTATATTTTGTATAGTAATTTGCCCTTCCATCCTAAAAAAATTGCTGAAAGCGGTTGCTGCGTGGGTGTCAAAAAATATAATTTATGCATCGACTGTAAAGGAATGAGTGAAGTGAGTGAGTCAAGTTCACTTGTTTCTGCTATCGTGATCACGATGATGATTATTGCCGGCAGCTATTCATGCCTCTTCGTCGTCGTTTTCTTCGGTAGAATTTTTCGCACTCACTCATCGTTCTTACCTTTTACCTTGTAGAACTTTTGGAAAAATGGAATCAGAAATTCTGATCTTTTCCTAAGCCTGATGTTCTATTCTCATTGAATTTTCGGTTTCGTATTGCATACACGAAAATAATTGTTATTACTTTTATTACTGTTTGCTCTTACTGCTCGTGTTATCATTTTGTCCGTTTTTGTCGAGAATTTCCTTCGTGGTGCACCAGTGAATTTTCTTAGCGCTTTTAGTCAAATCCGCTCGAACATACCAAAGTGCCTGAGGAAGTAAACGTTATGCATAAAATATACATACTTTTTTGTCTGGGTATATTTTACAATTTATGGATTTTACGTCAGGTGAATGCAATGAGCGTCTTATGTGCACTGACCATTGGACATGATATAGTACAAGAATAATCTATGCCGTTTCACCTTAGGCCCTTTTTGCCTTCTCTCTTCACTAGAACAACTTGAAACCACAAAAAATGGTCACACACACAGACACAAGACACAAAAGGAACAACAGAGAAAGAAAGAAAAGAAGAAACAAAACGGGTAGTGTAGTAAAAATGGAAGATGCAAAGAAGAATAAGAAGTAAAGATGAAGAAAACAACGCCTGTGGTACGAGCACACACACACATTCCCATTCTCCTGAAAAATTCTTTTGATGGATGACGATATTTTTGGTATGTGCTCTCTACAAGTGCAGTGATGATGATGGGCTCTCCTGCTAGTTTCTTGAAGAAAATCACATGCCTGCATATGTAATGAAGAGGATGACGATGATGATGACAAAAAAGGTACGAAATTAGCCTGGAAGCATTTGTGATGAAATCCCATCTTTTTTTTACATAAAATATGTCTGAGCCACACCAAAAGGCACCAAAAACTGATGATGATGCTGAGATCGGATGAATTTTAACAAGTGTATGTAGTAAAAACCAAACCAATCCAAAAAAAACATCGTTTGAAATAAATGCAAATACACTCATAAAATTGGTCTAGCAAGTCAGCTATTTCTTAAGGCGGTGTTATTGCTGTATTGTATTACAATTTACACATAGTAAGTAATAATCTCAAAAAGAGATCGGATGTTCATGTTAGTGGGTGATGTGATGTTTATGGACACGGTGCGGTTTTTTACAAGGCACCTTAGGGGTTCATCAAATCACATCGCCATCAACATCTTTCCTTTTTTAAGCCTTCTTGGATTGGAATACTTGATGTTGACCTGACTGGACCGTCTCACAGGATGGCTACATTGCAATGCGATTGAAAAAACTTGAATCGACTGTTTACTGCGCGGTGCTGCTGTGAAGTGCGGCCTTTGAAGATATTATGTAAGTAGACTTAAAGATGGAGAAGAGACAACTTTGTTATTTTTTCATCCTATACTGACTAATTGTAAATCTGACCATCTGACCATGATCATCATGACGAAAGTTGTAAAAGAAGAATGTGCCCGGCAGCCATTAAAATATCTTTTGCTGCTGGAGGAAAGCGATTGAAAGTGGTTTCTTTATCTTTTGACCTGTGCCATGGCCATGCGTGCGTGAACGTGCTTGTCTGAAATACCTGTTTGCCAGTTTTGTGCAATAATGGCATTTTTTCAAACTCATTTTCAACTCCAAAATAGGAACCATAAAACAAGGTGTCGTCTGCAAGCTGATTTAATACAAGTACACAGGAAAGAGCAGATGCACACAAAAAATAATGTCGAGTTTTGTTACGATATTTCCTCAAAGAAAACATTTTACGGGAATGGCCTTTTAAGGACGTTTATGTCCATATAGGGAAAAATTCCAGAGAGATGAAAGACGAAAGGCCTGAACATAATGTTCGTCCATGTTTCAAAATGATGATGACGATGACGACAACGACTTCAAATTACTGCGACCACTATGATGTGGATATTGATGTGCACATTATTTAACAGAAAAGGCCAAAGGGTTAACTCGTAATTTTTCTCCTTGTACTGCCAGAACAAAATTTAATCCTTTTAGAATGAGTTGCCAAAGTACAGTGTTCATTAACATGACGCATTTTTGTCCCAAACTTTTTTCTCTCTTCTCTTTCCAAATTTCCGCCTGTGGCCAAGCACAGGAAAAAGGAAGTGATTCATTTAATACAGCACAACAGCTGGCTCAAATTTCAAAAAAGTGCCTTGGGAGACTTCTCCTCACAATACTATACATAACTTTTACCTTTACATAATTCAAAACAAATTCAGCAAATTCCTTTATTCCACAAACGACGTTTTTTTTTCTAAAAAAGTATATTTTAGTTTGTATGAAACGAGATCAACCAACTTTCTATTAAGTCATCTTCATCGTCATCATCACATAATTCGGTTTAGTAGTTTACGTAAAATACTTTTTTTTTTGAAAACCCGTTTCTTTTACTCTTGTGATCTACAACAACATAATAATACGATACATACTTTCTATGGACCTGGCCAGACCTAAGCGTCCTTTTTTCATCATCATTTTCATAAAACATCCACAAACACAAAAAAACGGGGAAAGGCAAGCAAACTTTTTGGTTTTCATCATATTTTTTTTCGATGAACAAAGGAAGGCATACGTAGGCCAAAGCCAAGCCAGGCCAGGGCATCACAGGCTAGGCCGGGGCAAGCAGTAAAGTGAGTGTGTAAAGCAAGCAAAAGGAAAAGCAAACCACGCTCCAGTCAATTTACTCCTTGTGGGCTTATATACATTTTTTGGTTGCTTTTACTTTATTTGACGGCTAGTCCCTTTCTCTCTCTCTCATTCTTGCATACATACTACATACACAATGCGCACATGTTACGTTTACGTTACATATCATCATCATCGCCAACATTTTCTATTTTTTTCCTCCCTCTCTCCTTTTGAGTGTGTTTAGTGCTATGGGCTACTTGGAGGCTCCGACTAAACGAAACGAATGAGCCAGTTCAGAGCATACAGTGATCTTGCTTGCTGGATGTGTATTATAGTTGCTTTTAAAAAAAAGTTTGAAAAGGAATTTGAAAAAGAGAATAATAATAAAAGCTTAGGCTGCAAAATAAACTTTTACCAAACTAACAGTGTGATGCCCCCGGCTAAATTTCCGTACAGCCAGAAAATCCATCGTCGTACTTTTTTCATACGTTTAGTTGACTAGTATGTAGTAGTAGTCCGCGTGTTTTTTTGAATGTGTGTTGAAGTAAATAGATATGTGTATAAAATGTACTTAAATACAATTTTGTATAGTACATTTTTTTCGCTTAACTATAAGTAGGTGTAATAGTAATCGTGGATGTGTAGTAAAATAAAAATGCAAAAAGGAGACAGTCGACGAAGCTAACGTAGTTGTTATTGTGTTCTATGGACGGACTTATATATTCGTCGAGGAGCCCTGTTTATTGCCTCCGGTGAAGCCGGTACTATACGAGGGCAGCAGGCAACCAAGCCAGCAAAGCCAAGGCATCACACAGCATGCACTCAAGTCCTCCTCATCACTTTAGTATTTCCCCCTTTAAAATGGAATGGGTATGTGTAATATTATGAAAAGCTGTTTGGCTGGGGTGGGTAGTTGGTACTTTAACTTACCATTATTGCGATTTCCTTCAATTGAATTGAAGGTGTGAGTCACAAAGATAGAGAGAGAGAGAGGAAACAACTACAAAACAAAGACGTTACTCGTGGTTGAGCAGTCATCTCATCTTGTGCCTTATTTCGTGGATAAATGAAATGTATGTTTTTTTGTTATCTCTGGTATGATCATCAACTGCGATAATGAATGACTTTGAAAATGAAAAGAGTAAGTGGACGAAACAAATATTGCTATGAATGAAGCAAGAGTTTCCATTCTAACATTAGATCTTCTCTGATGTATTGCAGAACTGGTCGCACTTTAAGTCCAGTGTGTAAGGCAGATGTCAAGTTTTTGTTTTTTATTTAGAAATTTTACATGGGAATGTTTTTGAGTTGAAGACCAAGAAGAAGTCACCTACATTACCTCGACAAACCCTGTACTACCAGCATCGTCAACCAACGGTCTATGAAAGAATGTGATCAGCAGGGTACCTCGTACCTTGTCAGTCACCAGTCACCACCACCGCCTGATGCCTCCAACAACACCACATGTACATACGACTACGACTACGAGAGGATTCAACCCTTGGGTTACCAGTTCAGTATTAAAATTCACCTTTTAGCTTAACTAGAATTCAAAGTTGAATTTACTTCTAATAACGTTGCGCTGTTATAATATGATGATGGCGAAGGTGGCGTTTTGGTGCTGACTGAGCTGAGGTGGTAGTTGGTTTTGCTAGGTATGCGATGTCTACAATGTCTGCATAATATCCTCTCTTTTTCTCATATTGAGAGCCATGCTTGCCTTTGGCAAAATATAAAGCGTAGTATACACATTACACATACCTACAACTCTGTCTCTCACATAAACTTTTGTTGTTGGTTCTGTGCTGCTTTGGCTCTGCTCTGATAGTGCTGCATACGACCATGATGTGATGATGATGACGGAGAGAATGCCGGATTTGGCCATAAGGCATTATTAACCCAACTTTTGCCTACAACAAAACTAAACGCATTTTCGTCGTTTTATATGCCTGCAGCTAAAGAGCAGACACAAAACGAAGCAAGTTTTTTTTTGGATTTCTCTCTCTCACCAACACACACCACTCTTTCTCTTTTTTGGGTAAGTAGTCGCCTGCCTGGTGAATGTATGGTGGAAAAGTAATGCAATAGCAACAGTAGGGGATCTCCTCACTACATCTCCCAAAAATTGCCAGGAGTCAATTTCAAGTCAGCACAAACACACACACACATGGCTCTTGTACTGCTACTATTACTACTACATAGTAAAGTAACACACAACAACATAAAAACTTGCCACACTACTTTTTCTACAAAAATATGCTCCTTTTCCACAAACTATTACCGTCAGACATACAAAAAACGCATACATTGTATTTATGTAAAATTGTAAGTTTTTTCTCTGAAAAAAAATCATGTTTTTGTAAATTGTTGTGAACCCACGTTGGAAATTCCATATATTTGAGGGAAAAGTTTCATATGAAGATGATGACTATTTTGACCAAATTTCTACACTCAATAGAACATTATTAGCTTGCATTGATGGAAGACTGGACGGGAGATGGTTGAAAGTTCCTCCATGCCTTGGATAAGGATTACCCGGTTTCAGTTCATCCACCACCGCATACTCACATTATATGTATTATTCCTCCTCCACATAAGCAAAACTCGGGTTGGCTTTGGCAACATGGCCTTTCTTTCTTCCTCTTTTGTGATTGTCTTGAGGCAAACAAGCAAACGCTGGAATTGGAAAACTGTATAAGCGGCAGGCATAGAAGAGGGGTGCACCACACACATGGCGGTATGTACAGTAAAAAAACCAAAAAGCCAGAGCTTGCTTTTACTTTACATTTTTTCTCCAAAATACCCAAAAGCTATGTTATATTATCTTGCCTTTTTTATAATATTTTTTTCGCCAATGCAATAATGTAAAAAAAAATCTTTGGTCTTCAGTCCACGTTGTGGACATTTTCTGAGTACCCAAATAAAAAAACTTGCTTTCCAACAATGAGAAATTCTTTATAAAAAAAAGTTTTCTCTCTATTGTGCATATGAAATGTACTCAGGTGGTTTTTGCGTAGTTGGGAATGATTATAACAATAATGTTCTTTAAAGTCTCTTCTTGTACAAGTTGGAAATAATAGAGTGTGTGTATTTCTACATTTTATGAAGTTTATTTTTTTAACAATAAAGCCAAAGCGCTTATTATTCTGAAGGCCTTTCAATTTCAAGTCAACTTTATAAAGAGGAAATGCAAAAATAAACATAAGGATGATGAGGAGTACCGACTGACTGAAGGAGTAAAAAAAACGAGTTAAAAGCTAAAAGAGTAAAGGAAAAGAAGAAGAGAGTATGTACAGACAAAACACAATACGACGTAAGTAAACTAACAGAGAGTTTGTAATGAAAAAGCAGGCCTTTTATATTACTTACGAAAGAGAGAGGGAAACAGGCAAGGCAAGGAGCTTTTTTTATCAGCCGAAGGCTCGCATGTGCCTGAAAAGTATTAGAGGAAGATGAATTTTTATAGTGAGATATAAAATACATATTATAATGATATGATGATGATGATGATGTGATAGTAGTGATGATAAAGATGAATGTCTATTTTACTAGAGAACACCGTCATCACATCATGATGATCAGTATGCATACAAACCAAGTGGAAAAGCGTTGAAGTGAAGATGGATGGAAATGTTTGCATGCAGTACATATAATTTTTTTATTCAGCGTAAAAAAACTTGTTGTGATGATGTGTTGTAAAGGTAGTATACTACTTTACCTATGTATACTAATAATAGGTGGGTATGCACATGTTTGTACTACTATTACTACTACAAAGTTGAGAAATGGTATTAAAGCATGTTATAAAGAACCTTGGCTTAAAGTTAACATGTTTGTATTAAATATAACAACACAAAATTTTCTTACAGAATACAGTGCATAATATTTGTGTATGAGATGAGAACTTTTTATTATGAATCTATTTTTTATATGTATTATCGCCTAAACTAGATAGTAGGCCTTCTTACTTGACTGGAGGCAACATATGCAATAAGCACCACTGCCAGCACTTTCCCTTACCTTTTTTGTTGGGCATTCTTCATTCTCGCTTTGACTTCTGAACTGTGTACACACACACGGCAACGGCACACATGCTCATTCATTTGAGTACGTAACGTATTGAGAGCTCTGTTATAATTGTACTTTCTGTTGTAGCAGTGCATCTCATTGTTATAAACAACTGTTTGACTCATTGTTGTGGTTTGGTTTTCGGATTCGTAATACAAGCCAGCTTACCAAAACTTCCCTGCTAGTTCATTCGGTTCGTCATTCACCCTCCAAGCCTGATCGCAGGAGAACGTTTGTTGCTTTCTCCGTAGAAGAAACATTATTCAATGTTCACATTGCCCCATTTTCCTGGATATCACTCATACAAGCTAGCTAACACAACAGTCAAACCTAACAAGCACATGCAACCATTTGTTGCATCTCTTGTCGTCCTGTACTTTTATGTATAAAAAGAAATCTCTCTCACATCACCCAGCTTTACGCACTTCTACACGAGTAGACTAGACAGAGACACAGGCTGAGCTGCAAACTTAGAAAGGGGTTCAGTCTTCTTTTTGTTGTGTTGCGGTGTGTATGTGCGTGGGTTACTAGACCACCACCAGATAACAGTGTTCTTGTATGGGGTATGTTTGTAGTATGAACTTTTCATCCATTCTCAAACCCTGCTTCTGTTTCATTCATGAAAAGGCTCTCTAGTAGAATAGTTGGATGCGCTGTTGAATGTTGAGCTGAGACTTTTTGCTGCTGTTTCTATTCAAAGGAAAGTCCTAATATTTCAGTCACATCATCGGATAGAATTGGGATTCATGTGCCACTGCAACACACTCAAGTAACGCTGTACTGTGATACAGAAGTTTGTGATCGTTAGTCAACGTGACGTGCAACGTGTGGAATCAAACTGTCAGAATTGTTATATGTTCAGTCATACTTAAACAACCACGTGTATTTAGAGTAACACAAGAACAAATCTTTCTGCAGCACTAATTTCGAGTGTATTTAAAAGACATTTTTATTAGATACATAAATATTTACTCGTTTTCCATCTATTTTTATTTGTCGTGAGACTAATATATCTTCGGATAGTGAAGTCACTGCATGGATCGGAAGATGCCGAAGACGGTTTTGATGGACACTGGTCCCATTTGTGTCAAAAGGTAAGCAAAAAATCCTTTAAAACTTATGTTTTCAAGTTTACAACTACATTTTATTTTCGTTGTCACAAAAATAATTAGGCATTGTCAGAATTGCTGTTTTTCTCAAAAGGGAAGTGCAATCTCACGTACAGCAAGTCACGAATTACGTTACGACTGTGTCAGCCATGAATAAGAAAGTAACTCGTGGACAGCTCAGGAAAAGTCGTGAATTGCATCTTTCCCTTTCACCTTTGCATTTTCTTACAAATCATATCGCTACTTCTCTGGTTATACAGGCTTCCCTTCACTTTTATGCATTATTACCATTTCTCATCTCATCTGACAACTGGGCTTGATTTGTGGCCTTTGCATCAGATTTTTTCATGCATTATTTTTATCAGCTTATTTTTATTACACACCATTTTTGTGGCAAAAATAAGAAATGGGAAATGTACCCCTGCCTTTTTGTTTTTAAAAGACGATTAAAAACAATCAAAACTCTTTGCTTCTCCGGGAGTTTAGCCAATAGCTCACTTTACTATAAATACAGAGCAACTCCTTCTGAACTCACAAGAAATACAAACATGCCTCTTTATATGATAATTATCTTGCAAGTAGTAGCGTTAGTTGTAATGCCGATTTTACTGTTTTATTCTCACTTCTTGCTGTTGTTTCCTCACTTGGATTACTGTTTTTATATTCATTTTTTGTACCTCTTATCAGTTGCTGCTACCCTGTAATTACTGTTGTGTGTAATCACCACGTACTCACAGTGTACCAAGGACTTTATCATGTTAATTTAAAGTAAATCATTTTAATTCATTGCTAATATGTCTTTATGTAAACGGCACTATTCGTGTATGTACTTGTTCTCAAACTTTAGCAAAACAGTATTAAATGTAGCAATCTAAGTTTTTGAACAACTTAAAAAACCCGTGACGGTAACAGCTTTTTAAAGTTTAGAACAAAACTACAAAACACTTTTCCTGAGAAAGCATACATTTTTTTCTAAACCTTCTTGTCCAGTTTGTTGTGTAACGTGTAATTAGTATGGAAGTCATTAATTTGACCGCTGCTGACACTAAAAGCATACGTTTTTGTAATATGCATGCATATCGAAAGAATTTTCAGCAAAAAATCACTAATCAAATTCGTATTTCATGACATGATTGTATGCAAGTAATTTTTCTGTATGAATTCTTTGCATGGGAAAAATTTATGAATGTATAAACTCTTATCTCTAAAGAGTAAAAAGGTTTTTGAAGTTGAGTTTCGAGAAGGAGCCAGCAACCAAAACGATATTTCTTGATTGAGCAGCGGACTCTTGACATTCCAGCCTGAGGCATGCTCCTTCATTCATTTTGCCCTTGGCTCTAGTGGCCAGGTACACTGCTCTACGTACATGGAAGTAGAGGGAGTAAAACAAATGAATTTTTGTACAATTTCTTGTTGTGGTCTTTTTTGTCTCATAATCTCACGTTTGCTTGTAAGCGTAAGCCTCTAATATCCATTTATACAAGAAAAAATTCAACAGTCTTATCTCATCCATGACATGCCCATATGTTGTTCATTTTTTGGTCATGCAATGCCTTGAAATGTCAAAATTTATTTTTCTTGAGAAAAAAACAAGAATATCACATTATAAACTCTCCATCCATGTCTATACGTCAATACGTCAAGGGGATAATAATCCCAATCTAACTAGCTATGATCTAATCTGCCTAGACTCACAATCAGAATCACAAGAAGAGTGTAGGAGGAGCAGTAAAACAAGAGGTTTTATCCCATCCCTAGTTTGTTTGCGTTTTGTAGATTATTTGTAGAACTACACAAATAAAGATTGCATAATAATATTTTTATTTTTTTTTATAAAAATCCGAACGAAACTCAGGCAAACATGATAAAGCCATCATAAAAAATGCTAATCATATGCAAAGTGTGCATTCACATTATGGGATTGCCCTCGCAAGACTAATAATTATTACTACAATTTTTAAGCTTAATTGTAATACTTAGTATTGTAATAGCTTATCATTTTAAAAATGACAAGTTGAAAAAAATGTGGGCAGTTACGAATTTCAAACCATTTATATATGATTGTAGATATTTTTATTTATCGTTTTAATACGGCACCAGTGGCAAAAGGCAATACATAAATTCTCATGAGTAGAATAATAATAGAAACAAGAGTCACAATACAGTAAAAAAAGGAACGAACAAAAAAAATGAAAATTTCATTCATGAGAACTACGTTCTAGCTTAATCGTAAGTTGAGCATTATGATTATGATTTCGTACGATACGATAGTTCCTAGATTTTCTTCTCATTATATTCATTGTTTCATTTTGTATTTTATTACTTTTCACCTGCGGCTATTGCTGTGACGTGTGCGATATTGTAAGACCTGCTAGATAGAATATGAATGCATTGTGTATGGGACAGCAAACAACACTATTTTTATTTATGTAATTTTGTAGCAAGACTAAATTGCACAGGAGACCAGTAACAAAGTAATTGACTTGAATGTGATTGTTGTTCCTACTGCTTGTTTTGTGGCTGTGGTCGCGTTTTATTGCTGTTCAGTTTCTCTACTTATTATAAAACAGTGCCTGGGGCTAAATGTTATATACGCTATTTACCTATTTTGTATTTACGATAAATATTTTATATTTTTCGCCATTATATGTCATTTAAGACTTGGGGACAATTTTAAATGTCCTCTTTTTGCGGGCTCTCCGGAGCTTTGTAAATATTATTGTGGTACTACTCACGCGCTGTACTTCGGAGAAAGAAGAGGAAAATCAGGTCGACTAAACCACAATAACAGAAGTAGTCATAATAAAAACAGCAAACTTAATGGTGGTGCTTTTCCAGCAACGCTGCTGCGATTGAGATTGCAAATCATGAAGAATTTTATGCGAAAACACCGGAGGTCCCAAAGGCTTGCTCACTGATAAAAACGACCAGTCCAACAGAACAGGCAAACAATTGTTCGTAATACATATTGTTTAAGTACCTATGTATGGGAAATCATACATTGTAGTATGTGCTTTCTCCATTGCTGCTGGAACATTACATAGTTTACATATGCTTATTATTAAATACCATTATACCGTTTTTGTATCTAATGAACTCTGGGCTATCGTGCTTATTCTGTCGTTTTATTGTTGTCCTCGTCGTCTGTTTGGTTTATCAGAGTGTATGCTTCACATGCTAATACAGATAGGTATATAAAATATATGTATGCACATAAAAACTGAAATGATCTGCTCTCCTCCTCCTGGTTTTTCTGTTAGTTACCCTTTGGGGATAACAAGAAACATTATGTGTATCAAGTAAGCGATTGAGAGTATCCGCGTGGTCGTGTACCAATGCCGTTAAATTCTGAAGATATGCGGGTATCTATTTCAGATATGGTAACTTTCACGAACGAGAAGACCTATTCTGCTGAAGATAGATAGATATCTTAAACATTTTAGCCGGGGAACATGTTTGAAGTGAAATAGAAATGTATGTGAATAAATACAAACATTAAATGCTAGTTTAGCAAAAAACTTCTTGTCTTCTTACGCCAAATACAAATTGTCAATATTATACAAGTAGGTAACTATTGTTTCATCTATTAAAATATAGACATTTATTGTGTGCATGCACATTGTACAGACACTTAATATAATTCATACCGTTGTTGCCTTTGTAAATAACATCCGTTGTAACATAGCCTAAAATCATAGATATCTGTCGTAGCCACTTTTTCTGTCCGTTATGAATGAGCATTGCCTTCAAAAACATGTAAGGATTGGCTGAATTGCATATTCTACCACACACACTAAGTCACTTTCTCCGGAATAACTTTGAAAATTACATTTAGAATCAATTTTTCTCTGAGAAAATCAAATTGTTTCTTCTCCTTCACCTCCATAAACAAAACAGTTCAGATTCTTACCATAAAAGTCAATTTAAGCAGCAGCGAGGGCATGTCAATCGGGTTACATGGATTTTCTCACTGATTTGATCAGTTTCTAGGAAAAACGAAGCAGAAAAAAACTTCATTGCCCCCACCAACATTACTAGAAGCAATCAAGCTATCTGAATATGTATATGTATTTCCTTAAACGGCACTTTTTCACGTAGGATGATACATAGCGAGATAAAAGCCTGCTTCCATGTAATCATATCGTGTCATAAAACTGAAACAGGTAATTAGCAGAAAAACAACACTGTAAACACTGTTTGCTGTTGATAAAAAAATCTCTCCTTTAATTTATGCATGAATAGATGTATGTTGAGTAAAACCAGCAAATATAGCAAGCAACAATTTAAGATTGCCAAACGCTTCGTAATGTAAAATAGTGGCATAACTAAAATACATACATTTTAAATATATCTACGTTGTTCGTATGCCATGTTTGCAGCTGGGCTCATCATCTCTCTTTGCTCCAGGACTATTACTTATTTGTCTACTTTGCTGCTTTTAGAGAAGAAAAGAAACTCTATTTTTTCACCTGCAGGCCATTTCACCATAATCCAAGCTTATATCTTACAGTATTCATGTATACACACACATAGTGTAAAAATAGGACATTTCTACTTTATCTATCTTCATTTCATTTTCTTAAATTTTCAACATTGACAATTCTCACGGCCCAGCTTATTTTTGCTGAGCACACGAAACTCTAAGCATTCTCACATCTTGTATGATCTAAGTTATCCGCTGAGAAGTGAGAATGAATGTTTGTATGTTAAAGGTACAGAATATATGTATGTTAAAACGCCTGATTTCATAATAAACAACGCCATTACAAGGAATGGTTTAAATAAGTTTTCCTTTCTTTGAAGAATGTTCCATTAAACAATTGTAATATTCATAACTTCTTTTTCCTTTTCTGCTTTGTTTACACGAACAAGTAATTTCACACAAGAAGAGAAAATAGTGTTTTGTGTACGTATGTGTGTGGTGCTGATGAGATGGATGAAGTACCAGGAATTTTATGAAAGAAAATTCCTGTGAGAAAATCTACGTTCCTTATATGGTTTTTTAGGCATCTTCATACCTGTATAAGAACAAACCGGAGTTCTGTTCTGTTGTGTGTGTGAGAGAGTGTGGTGTGTTGTAGCTTTGCAAAAATAGA
>JAQFXM010005920.1:0-14095 GCA_034693345.1 Entomobrya multifasciata | reverse complement strand
AACAGTGCAACGTACTCTCCAACGATATTTAATACATGTTATCTTGCTGTGGGCTTTTAAAGTCTCCCGTGCACCCTCCCACTATTTATTTCAACAAGTGTTTTTGAAAAAGGTAAGAGATAATTTTGCTTCCTATTTGTATCTTCATCTTGCTCATCCATGTTCCTTGCATATATACTATGCATGATGACCTTTTTGTCACACATGTTTATCTTTAGCAAAATATTTATTTGGTGAATTTGTAGTTGCGTAAAATGGCAAATGTTAGTTGCGAGGATCTGACGCAACAGGAACAGACGGATGTAGAAAGTTTGGATGGCACCTTGGCGTCATTAAACGACTCTTCTATAACACGTCTTCCACACTCCAGTAGCGAGACAGAGTTCGAAACCGATGAGAATACTGTTGAACAATTAGTTGAGGAATTTTGTTCGAAAACTGCTAGTACATCACCTACAAAGAGGAAAGATGTTGCACAATGGCTGAACACATCGGCGGATGACTCTCAAATTGTTGTAGCACCGGAAGATTTTCAGCAGAATTTCCCTGAAATTGAAAAGGTATGCATTTGAGGCAATAGTACCTTCCTGTCGTATTGTTATGTGGACAATTATGTTCACTAACTTCAGTATTGGATTTTTACTTTGTTTGTCTAGATGGCAGCCATATGGAAAGACTCCATAAAAAATAACCAATTTTACCCAAACGCTTGGATTGAACTGGAGCAGCAAGTCCCATCGCTTCAGTCAAACTTGTTAAATGAGTTGAGAGATAGACCAGTGTTAACTCTCATGTACTGCATTAAATCATACTGTAATGATGAAAATGTAAGTATGAAACCCTTAACTATAATTTGGTTGAAATCGTATTATATTTAAATCTAATGTAAGTACTGCAATTTTAGGATTCATTTCACATGGAACTGCTTCAGTCTGCTTGTTCATATGCCAGTGGAAGCCAGAACAATTCGTTTGACAGAAGGTATATATGACGAAACTTTAATTTAACTTGATGTGAAAAATTCATTTATATCTTATACTAATTGATGTCTTTTTTTAAATATGGATAAAAGCAGACCTCGGATTGAGACTTTGAAAACTTTCAATCAAGGAACTTTTTTCTCAAAGTTATCTCTTGGTTTCAAAAGATGTAAGATAATAAGTCAGTATAGTGAGTTGTAACTTTGTGTAACTTTTGTCCTAATATTCTTTCTTTTTTAACGTGTCGGTAGTGCCCAAAACAAAGCTCCCATTAGTGAAAGCGGTGGAAAGATTAGTCACAACCGACATTCAGATGGCAGAGGTGAAAAATAACCCTGTATTATTTACTAGATTTGCAGCGATCCCTGATGAAGTGGAGAAATGTAATGATGAACTTGGTCTGAGATTCGGCCCAGACAAACTAGCAAAATGTGGTAAGGTTTTTTGAAATTATCATTCTCTAGTGCTTCATTTTGTTGTTGGTTTGTAAATGACATGTATTGAAAATATATATATTTCATTTTTAGCAATAGTATTGCAACGAGCAGTTTATCAGGATATGATTGGGAGATGTTTGGAGTTTTTGAAGCATGTTGGTTTCGACATGTTTCCGGACGACGTAAATAATGAAGAAGAAAGAGAGACCTTGAATCTTTCTTCGGTAAGTGGCATTATGACTTATGACTAATTTGGAATATTTTCTTGAATACATAATTATGTTATGAATATCATTTATCGTTGATCACTTGTGTAGAATGAAAGTGGATTAAGCCAGCAGTTTTCGTCCCAAGGATCTCAAAAGGAAAACGATTATCCAAGCCTTTCCAACTCACAAAGATCAAATGTGGTTGAGGATATTGAAATAGGCAACGAAAATCCATTTGTTCCAATGATCGATGGATTAAATGAGGTTGCGTTGGATGAGCCAAACGGTCCAAGGCTTCTTGGCCTGAATGATGTGGAGATTTTGCGAGAATATGTTCATGTCGGTGATAATTCTCCTGGAGGATCCCAGCTGTCACAACTGTCACAGCAGTCGTACCACAGCTATGACACTTCATCTCCACAGTTCTCTCTTCCAGAACGGGAACGTCAACCAATGGGTTCGATGGAGATTGAAAATTATAATAATGCTCAAGGTAAAATCATTCTCATTCCATGTAGCTCACTTTTACTCCGTACAATCTTCTTAAACAGCTTGAATGATGTACGAATTTTTCTTTGGATTTTCTGTAGATCTGGTAGATTTGGAGGAGTATGTAATAGTCAATCCCGATGAATTACGAGAGCACAATGGATATGCCGACGAACCTGCAGATAACTTAGATCAAGAAGGGGAACCTTTACGACAGCGTCGAAGACTCGTATAGCAATCACTTCGGCTGGTTTATTCCCAGTATTCCAACCTATCCGTTATCAAATTCGCCATCGGTCATTGATTGATCGTGATTTCAAGCCCATTACCAATACCACACCACGAGTTCCTGTTTGCTTGTAAATTTTAAGTTTATTGTTCAATTTAGCTGATTTCCCCTTTCGGGCAGTTTTTGTTGTTTGTAGATCTGTGAATATTGTGTAAGCACTCTATTCGTACTTGCCAGGCTTAGCATAAAGTACAAATTCATGTGTTTGAATCCTTCTCATCGTGTAATATCATCATCTTAATTTTCCCTGCATGATTTATTTAATTTTTAATCAAAGCCATTTCGTTTTTGGATTATATCAGAACATTCTTGCTTTTACTTGTACTCGAGAAGTATATAATTTAATAATTCACATTTTGACTTTATCGTATACTTCACATTTCTGAGATTTCGAGAGGATCTATTAAATAATAGTATTTTTTTCTATTTGCCATTTTGGCAATTAAAAAATTGAGACGTAAAAGCATAAATGACAACTGTAGGAAATTTTTATTGACGATTATATATCATGTAATCTGCAATGTTGAACTGTTGATTGTAAATATTAAATATTAACGTACCGCGCCGTATGGTTAACTATTGAATGAAATATATATTATGAATGCAATAAATATTTTTATCTAACAAATACCTGACTAAACTGTTTAAATCACGCATTGCAGCACGCTATAAATCCATCCTCTTTATTCTAACTCAACTCAAACGGCTACCTACCTACTACAGTGTGTGTGTACCATGATGTGGTGGCTGGATGATTGAAAAGTAAAAATAGTTTGCATGATGCAAGCGATCAGTTCCAAAACCATTACAAGCGAACAAAGAAGCTGCAATTTAAATTCAACTGTTTCAACAGGTGTTTCTATTAGCCAGCATAAAATGACAGACATGTCACGGTCACAGTTATGGAAAAGTTTGCTTAAAAGTCATGTAATTTTAGAAGAAAAAATACCAATTCCACGTTTTTGCATTGCTTTTCACTGCTACTCAAAGAATTTAAAAAAGTACAAATCCTTCTAAAATCTACGAATTAATTTAAATCATAATATATGTTAGATAAAACTACAAAGGAAAAATCACAAGAATTATTTCGTAGAATTGGCATATTTGGCATGTCTATCTTTGTGCATCAAACATAAATCGCTACGCTGTGGCAGCGCATTAGTCATCATCAGAGCAGAGACACGCTGTTTTTTTGCACGGTATCGTTTTCGGATTCGGATTGCAAATTGCAATGCAGACTATTGCAGACCGTGCAAAATGCAGTGCAGAAAATGTTATGCATGCCATGCACACGCACGTACATAACAAAGCTCACAGATGTGCGTGTTGAATCAACACTGTTGATGTTTTCATATGCAAAATCAACCAGATGACCATTGCGGCTCGTACATGTACCTCACTGGTTTTGATAGATGGACGATGATGGTCATTCATCAGTCATCGTCTTCACATCAGTATATATTTTTTAAACATTATCAGAATTCGCCAAAGCAGTAATGATCAGAGGCAGATCATTCTCTGAGGCTTATCACTATCACCTCACCTCCCTAATCTATTGATATGAAAGGAAAGAGTAGAAACTACGTCACAGTGACAGTGAGAGCTTGCTTTTGTGCTTTACTTGATTCTTTCTCATTTCGCAAGTTACATTAAAATGGACTATTT
The DNA here is from genome assembly GCA_034693345.1 of Entomobrya multifasciata. Classification (NCBI taxonomy): domain Eukaryota; kingdom Metazoa; phylum Arthropoda; class Collembola; order Entomobryomorpha; family Entomobryidae; genus Entomobrya; species Entomobrya multifasciata. The sequence continues at coordinate 10,026 of JAQFXM010005920.1, read as the reverse complement.
TTTACAAGAAGCTTAAAACGTCAAAAACATAGCGAAGTATTAATTAACCATTGTTGTATTTTACATCAACCAGTGCCAATACAATCACCTGAAGAGAAGGTACTTGCTGGGATTTTTTATATTTTATATTTTCATTGCATACTAATTTTATTGTGTAGTTAGTTCGTGGTGGTTCAGAAAGGGTTTTAATTAGTAACAATGCAATGAATAATTGAGCTATGTAAAGGTATGAGTGAACGACTACACAAACCAGAGATTTTTATCATTATCACACGTTCCTTTTGTCTTTTTGTTAATTTAGCTAAGAGCATGTTCAGCGTTGCGTGCTCACTGCAGCGCAGCGCAGACAGACGAGCTATTAAATCCTCATTCAATTTCGTCTTGCAATTAGGAAGAAGTCATTTTTGTTAATTTTCGTTATCTTTAATATATTCATATTTCTTCCATCCTCCCTCATATTAACTTTTTGGGATGCTTGTATTGTAATTTTTATTTGGTTAGAAGGAGGATGTACTTTTCACCTTGACTTGTTTCGTTCCAAGCTAGTGGCTCGCCCACCATAACTCTCATGCATAGTTCATAATGCTGATTAGTTTGTCGACTTTACTGAATTAAAGTCGGGAGTTTGTCTTAAACTCAAACTATTTTCCTTTTTTGGGGGTAAATACGCAGATTTTTTTATATTAAGAGCGAATTTTAGGTGTTCGTTTTTTTTTATAAAAATGCTGGCACACGTATGATCTGATTTTCGCATGTAATGAAGTACAATAAAGCTGACTGTTTGTCATATAATGGCATGCTATTTTGTGATTATTGTCATTTTAGAAATAGTTTGCGGGATGACTGACGCAAATACTTGGGACCAAATCTAAACCCATCGCGGTTACCAAAGTCATAGCGCAGAAGGATTCTGTTCCTATTTCTACGTTCTATTCATGTCCCAATGTGCTATGTGCTTTCTTAAACTTTCAACAGTATTATCCTCAGTAGTGGACGAAATCTTTTAAAATGACGAATGAAGACGGAGATGATAATGGCCATGGCGCCATCGGAACTGGAAAGGGAGTCGGATTTTGGACACAAACACGCTTACTTATTGAGAAAAACTGGAAGTGCAAACTTAGAACTAACAAAAAGAAGTTAGCTGGGGTATGTACATGCCATGTCAGGCTGAGTTTTAAAAAGATTTATTCTTGAAATGTTCTTAAAAATATGTTATTTTTATTTTGTAGGAAATATTTTTTCCAGTCTTTTACCTATTTCTTCTCAGTTTTTTGGTGAAGACGCAACCCAATACGACGTATCCAGAACAAAAAACTCCCGATTCTGATCCAGTTAACATTTTGCAAGGATTGAGGGGAAACAGTTATTTACCAGGACGCAACATTAGCGTAGTTCCAAATGGAACCGATACTCAGGAAATATGTGATACAATCAAGTCTATTTGGAGGGACAAAGGAATGCCAAACGTGTTACAGTTCAAGTTTTATTCAACAATTGAAGAGATGGAGCGTGGTCTTGAGAATGTAGCTGATCTAGCCCTTGTGTTCTCGGATACAAGATCGTCAAGTTTCAATTACACTATCATGACGGACCCTTCAATGTCTCCAAGTTCCTTTCAAAAAACGGTGGGCCTGGACACTTGCAGATACAAGCAGGGTTCCGGTGGTAGTCTGGAAGGGCCGGGTACATGCCCCGTGAATGGATATTTTTATTCAGGATTTTTAGGGTTACAATATTTAGTGGATCAAGCGTTTCTTCAGAAGGTATGATTCTACATAGAAGCATCAATTTATGGCGGTGTAACTAGAATTTATTGGCAAGTAATTCTGTGACTTTTATCGTAAACAGATCTCCTCTGGCAATGCAGAACTACCTGATGTAGTAATGCAAAATTACCCTAAGTTAGCATATTCTGGAGGTATAGCATTAATAAACATGAAATGTATGATTTAACATCAAAGCTGCCAAAGTTGGAAAAGTTTGTCATGCTTTATCTATTTTGTTTTTAGGAATGTCGCCGTTCATGAGGGCGATAATTCCTCTGTACTCTGTGATACCAATGGCCCAATTAATCAACAGTTTACTAGTTCTAATTGTAACCGAAAAGGAAGATCGTATCAAGGATGGTTTTCGAATGATTGGTGTTAGTGATGGGGCGTACTGGCTTTCATGGTTTGCAGTCTACTCAACCATAATTGGAATCCTCTCTGTGCTATTTACATTAGTGATGCACCTAACAAATATTCTGCAGAATATAAATATATTGGTTCTTTTCCTGATATTTTTCTTATTTGGACTATCAGTCGTTACATTTGCTTTCGCTCTTACTCCCTTCTTTCACAAACCGAAGGTATTATTTTTATTTTAAATCCTGATGTATTTGTTTGAAGGCCTGACCCTGACCAATAATTCATGTATTTTCTTAGACTGCTGGTGTTGTTGGAACATTAATAATGCAATTTTGTGGCATGTTGTTCATGATTCAAACTTTTGTGAAAACCTCGACTGATAGCTTTCTCGTTCCACTAAGATTAATCAGTTCTCTAGCATTTACAACTGCATTGGATGAGGTGAGCATGCAATTTACATTTAATCAAGAAAATAAGTCATTTTTTTGTTATTCGTTGATGTAAAACCTTTTCTTTGTTAATTCTTACTCAGGCATGTGCTTATGAATTCAGTGGAGGAATTGACTTTAGTGATCTTACTCCAAATGGAAGGGGTGCTCGCATTCTGTACTCCTTGATTTTTATTTGTTTTGACATAGTATTTTATGGAATCATTGCAGTATATCTGGATAACGTCATTCCAAGTAAACTCATGCTTCCCATCCGCAACTTTTAGATATTGTTATAAACTTAACTGATGATCTATCAATTTAATATAAATTCTAGATGAATATGGAGCGAGGAAGCATCCACTATTTTGTTTCACATATCCTTTCTGGACAAGGAATAGTTCAGTTGGCTACAGAGTGAGTATATTTGACTGTGAAAAGGATTATGTTTTTACTTTTGACTTCCAAAGTATTTTAAGCGATTTATTTTTGTATTATCAGAGAGCAAGTTTTAATGGCAGACAGGACCCTTGTGACGATCCAAATGTAGAAGGAGTGCCACCATCCATGTTGAAAAAACAGGCCATTACAATCAGAAACATTTTTAAAACTTATTCATCGTTGTTTGGATCGAATAAAGTGGAAGCAATCAAAGGAATTTCACTTGACATTTATGACGGACAAATTACTGCAGTGCTGGGAAAGTAAGTGTAACACTTTAATTTGCGGGTCATGGTAGACAATAATGCAAATTATAATTATAACTCTTTAATTTTTATTTGCAGGAATGGCGCAGGTACGTGTCCGAGCCGATCTTCCGCAAGAAGTTGTAGTGACAGTTTTAAAAATATAAATGATTGGCATATCTGAGATGGATTTTATATTGTTTCTTTTAGGAAAATCTACATTGTTTAGCATTATTACCGGACTAGTTCCTCCTACCAAAGGAAAATGTACAGTATTCGGAATGGATACTAGGTAAGATATGGCAAATCACACTTGTGAAGTAGTTCAATCGAATAGTTTTAAAAGAAATCTGGATTTTCAGTGACCCTAATGACATGGATAGGCTGCGAAAAATAACGGGTGTTTGTTTGCAAACGAATTTGCATTTTGCACCTCTCACCACGGAAGAACATTTGCAACTTTACGGCAAACTGAGGGTACGTATTTGTAAGATAGGTTTTTAAACCATTTAGATATTTAGAATATTTGAAATGTATTGTTGAATGATAGTTATCAAAAACATACAGGGCTTGGAAGGCGACGCACTTGATCATGAAGTGGCGTCTATTTTGGAAGAATTAAAACTGTCGGATAAAGCAAAAGTCGCATCGGACAAACTGAGTGGAGGCCAAAAAAGAAAGTTGTCTGTGGGCATCGCATTGATTGGTGATCCAAAAATAATTCTTCTAGATGAACCAAGCGCTGGGTTAGATAAAAATAACCAATATTGAACTTTTAATTCACATTAGTAAGACAAAACCAAAGTACATTTAGTGATGTTTGCTTTGTAATTTACTTAGTGTTGATCCAGTTTCTCGTCGGCACTTGTGGTCTTTATTGAAAAGGAAGAAGGAGGGCAGAGTAAGTGGGGAACATTTCACATTATAACGTATATTATCAAATAATTTCCGGAATGTATAATTCTATTTATCTTTCAACAGGTCATTTTATTGGCTACCCATTTTCTTGATGAAGCAGACTTTCTTGCTGACAGGAAAGCTGTTGTTCATAATGGCGTTTTGAAATGCTGTGGATCATCGTTATTTCTCAAGAACCGATTCGGTGTTGGATATCATTTAACGTAAGACTTGAATGTTTGAATGAATGAACAGACCTAAGTTTGAAGTAAAAACATATTGTCACAAACTTATATTATTTGGAACAGTGTTGAGACTGATGGAAGTTGTTCACCTGAGCTTTGTAATGAACTAATTCAGAGATGGACACCAGACGCTCTGAGTTCTAAAAAGGTCATTGGAAAAGAAATAAAGTACTGCCTACCAAATTCAGATGTCCGCGTCTTTGCCGATCTATTTGGTGACATAGAGCAGCTTATTGCACGCCCGAATGCAGGATTTATAAGTTACGGAGTATCAATGACCACTTTAGAAGAGGTAGAATGTTTTTTTTATTTGGTCGCTGGCGCCAGTGCCAAATGTACATATACTTGAACTTGACCCTGTTTCATAAGATTTTTGCATGACAAGTCGTTAAATTTGCCGTTTGACAGGTATTTCTTAAAATTTCTAATGATGCGTGGGAAGATAAATCTACCTCAGAGGGAGCTTCTGTTGAACTTAATGCTAACACTGAAAACGAGGAATGCAATCTGATACCTAACTTGACAGAAATAAAAATAAATATACCAGAAAGTTTGTGGGCGTTCTCTCTCCTGCGTATACGTCGGCTTATCAGAAGTCCACAGTCATTATTCTTTATGGTTTTGATGCCTTTGGCGTTGGTGGCTGGGGGTTTGGCATTGATGAAAACTCAGGATCTTAACAACAGAGAACTGTTACCTTTGAGTGATCCCAAAAGTAAGAGGGAAACTAGAAACTAGCTTATTGTTTATGCATCGTAAAGTGTTAAATGATTCCTCTACTAAATGTATATTAATATGCTATATGCTGGTTAATTTTAAAATTTATTGTGTAGGTATATATTCAGAAAAAAATCAACTTCGTCTTGCTGTAAGTGGAATCGACCAGATCACTGGCCTACAAGATTTCATTCATGGAAAAGGGTTTGAAGTAAATCAGTACTCTGGAACGTATTCGGATCTCTTAAATCCAACATTGTCTGATCCTGGAACAATGGCAGCGGTCACTGTCTCAGATTTCAACCCTGTGAATTATAGAATTAATGGGACCTTCGTACATTCTCCTCCAATATTATTGAGTGTGCTGAGTCAGTATTATGTGTAAGTGATCTGATGCTAATTTACAAAGGATTTCATTATGTGTGCAAATTATAAAATGCATAAAATATGTCAAATATAACAAATGTAGAAACAAAGTACCTAACGCAAACGCATCCCTCGCTGTTAATACGAAGTCTTTCGTATCCACAAAAACTGCCTTTGATCCAACCACATTGTATGCTGTCTTTTTAATCGGTCCATCCTTTACATTTCCAGCAGTTGGAATGGTTATGGAACTGGTGAAAGATCGTGAAGTATGAAAAGTCATTTTTACTGTTTCTGAAAAAAAAAGTTTCCTTTTTATACAGAATGACTCATTGGTTTAAAACAGATCAACGCAAGGAATCATCTAAGGGTCAATGGCGTTTCCTTTGGATTGTATTTTTCTTCCATCTTTCTCGTCTTTGGATTGCTGTCTGTCATTGTCACATTAGCGCAAATTGCTTTAATTTATATATTTCAACTGGCTGCGTTCATGAACCCGTACGCGTTGATTGTTACAACGGTGCTTCTGCTGTTGTTTATCGTTCCATCTCTTCTCTTCAGTGCGTGGTTTTCGTACCTTTTCGACCGACTTGAGTCAGCACAATCAGTGTTTTCTCCAATCAGCTCGTGGATGGGAACTATTGTTGGTGTTGTGGTAAGTTGTCTTTCACAGATTTGGGAATGAAAACAGTTTCTGTATTGTTTCATCATAATGAATTGATTCTGACATTTCCTCTAGATAATTGTAATGGACGGAATAAGTGGCCAAGCGCGTAGCAGCCATGTTTTAATTATGCATGGTGTCTTCAGTGCTCTGGATATCTTTTACATTCCCTTTGGAGTATTTTATTGGGTCAATAAACAGTATATTCTGTGTACTGTTAATGACACTTGTGATAAGCTTACCTTCTCTGATTACCTTGGTCCGGAAATGTTGATCATGGCTTTATGTCTTGTTGTGCAAATACCCATTTTTCTTTTGCTGGTGGTGATAGCAGATGTTGTTAAACATGGAAGTAGTCCTTGGGCGGCCATTACTGCTGTTTTTGTAAGTGTAATGGAAATTATTTTTGTTCAATTAAGTATATGCATAAATTGAGTTCAGTAGTGTTTTAAGCATTTCCACAAAATCCAAAGTGTGACATTAGCTTCATTGCCAATCAATCATAGAGTTGTCCCATTTATTCCTAATCCTCAAACTATACCATTTATTTTTTCAAATACGTTTTGATAGAGGAGGAATGATTCCGGCAGGATTCACCGGTTGAGTGGAGATGACGTCAGTGTTGATAGTGAAAGTTCCTCTCCGTCGGATGAAGACGTATTAAAAGAGAAAGCTCGCGTGGCTAATATTTTAGCTGGAAATGCTATCAATAGTAATGATTCTGTCGTTCTTGTTCAGGTAGACTAATGCTAAAAGTTTATATCTTTATTTGTGTTGCATCTTAAATAGCCAAGAACTTATTACTTATGAATTTGTGTAATCCTTCTCAACAGAACTTAAGGAAAACATACCAAACTAAAACAAGTATTAAAGATCGATGCAGAAATAAGATTCCAGAAGGCCAAAAAGCGCTAAAAGGGATCAACTTTTCTGTAGAGAAAGGAGAAGTTTTTGGGCTACTTGGACATAATGGTAACGTCAAATCAATGGATTTCCGTTGTGCTTTTTTGGAAGTATGAATGCATTTAACGAATATGAAGTAATTGTCAACTGTTTGTTTTGTGTTATGCAGGTGCGGGTAAAACAACTGCAATGAGAATTATTATTGCCGAAGAAAGCCCTGACTCTGGTGTCGTACGTCTTTGTGGAACAGACATAGAGTCGAATTTGTCCGATGCTTTCTTAAAGCTGGGATATTGTGCCCAACATGATCCGTTATGGGAAAATATACGTCTTTGGGAGCATTTAGAATTGTATGCCACGATTCGGGGTATACCTAAGGATATTAGGAAAAGGTAAGATCTACTACTTATGTGAGAAATTAAGGTATTCTTCATTGTTGTCAAACTATTGTGTATTGTGTTTTTTACGTTACTCTTGTTTACAGGATAATAAATCAGTTCTTAATTGGATTACAAATCGAAGAACACGGAGACAAGAAGGCCGCAAAGCTATCAGGTGGAACAAAACGCAAGCTAAGCTATGGAATTAGTATGTTAGGTGCTCCAAAAGTTGTTTTATTGGATGAACCGTCAACAGGAATGGACCCCCAATCTAAAAGATTTTTATGGAACACAATTTTGGGATCTTTCAAAGGTATGCCATTTGGAAAGTAAAATCTTTTTCTGTGTATGCTAAGGGCTAGAATCTAATTTTGGATACACTTTATAATTTGAAACTTGATATGATAGAGTCGCGAGGAGCTATATTAACCACGCATTCGATGGAAGAAGCTGAAATACTCTGCTCTAGAATTGCAATCCTAGCAAAAGGTTCCCTAATTTGTATCGGATCACCCCAGCATCTGAAGTCCAAGTATGGATCTGGTTATACATTGGAGATAAAACTAAAATCTTCCCCTGATGATGAAATGAAAGCTGAATCACAGGAAGATAGATATGCATTTGTGAAAGATCACTTTCCGGATTGTAAAGTCACTGAGATTTTTGACGACAAGGGAGTATTCTCATTGTCTACTGCTAGCGTCCCGTCTATTTCAAAGGCTTTCTCATTATTAGAGCAACGTAAGCAAGCATCATAAAGTCTTAATTTTTTCCTTTAGCATTCCACAATTTTTATTGAAGTTATGGTTTTGATATGTTTGCAGTGAAGCACCAGTACAATATTGAAGAATATTCTTTCAGCCAAACGACATTGGAGCAAATATTCCTTCTCTTTGCCAAAGAAAGTGGTGACGACGAAAGTTGTGATTCGGATACGATTCATGAACGGGATATTAGTACGTAAAACAGCCAAATGCATTTACATGTGTTGTGTGATACGCTCCATACAAAATTTAGAATCGTGCTGATGTCTAGTCCAGAGACTGTTATGCAAGTATTCCTTGCGTAAATAGCGGAGCATGCTGCTGTGATCTTAAAGATAAAAATACTGTCAGTGATTTCTTCTATTTACAAATTTCAATTCTATTATGCATTTAGCTTTATATTGTTAATTTATTACTATTTATGATGCCATTTTTGTTTACATATAATTATGACATATAGTTGTAATAAATCTTTAATGCAGTTATTTTGTTTTGTTAATTAACTGTGTAGTTCCTTTCATATTCATCATTAAAGAATGACTACCGCATATTATTGTCGTAAATTTTGATGTATCGATAAGATTAAGATTTACTATGTTACACCATGCACCCAGCACGTTTTCATGAGCACACATCCTTAAAAGCTTTCCGTAATGGTAAAATTCGTATAGCATAGTAAACAGCAAGTAAATCAGTTATTGTTTTTTAAGTCATAATTTTGGTAATTAAAATGGTCTATGAATTAATGAACTGTACTTAATTACAAATGGCAAAATAAATTTCGTGTGTGTCTATTTTTGTATTAATTTTTCTAGTATTAATCAAATGACTACAATTTGCTCAGATATTACATATTTTTAAATTCATGGAATTTGTCTAAATTAAGAAGGAGGCACGTGACCCGATCGATCCATGAGATTTCAATGTCATTTTATAGGGCCACTGGGATTCATAAATTGCGTAGCGTCCAGTTTGCGATGGGAAAATAATTTGGGAATAACCCATACATATTTATGTTTTATTTCCCAAAATAACATCAATGTCATTGCTAAGACATGGAGATATAATATGATATACCCAATATTATGCGTATTTTTGTACTTTTACATATTATTGTTTACCATTCTTGGTAAATGTTGCTGAATGCTGCACAATAAATAAAACATGCAAAAGAGGAATTAAAGTTGGGTAGAGAGTTAGACAACGGATACAACACACAATCTAGCTAATAGTAGAAGCCAGTTTGTTGGACAATAAAGAAGACGTCAGAAGAAGGCTGGTCACTGGTCTTGGTCGCGGTGGAAAAGGTAAAGAAGATGATGTGCAGGCAGACCCAAAAGCAAGTATGTATATTAATGCATAGTGCTGCGGGTAGTACGTCCACTGGTAGTATTAGTTGAATCGCAAATACGTGGAGGTGGCAAAGATAATAATTATATTGGAGGATTGCTATTGCTATATTGTTTATTAATAAATGATAAATTTTCCAGACACGAAACTAAATATGTAGCCGAATGTCTAGTTTGAAGTAAAAATTAAAGGAAGATTTTAAAGTACTGTACATTTGGGATTGTTCACTAGACTTAAGTGTAAAATAAAAATTTGCATGGTTCATGTTAAAAGCATCTCATCAATCCATGATGACTTGACCTTGGAAGCTGAAAATCAGTACATACATACTGTAAAAATATAAGTCTCCAGTAGTCCAGCATAGTCTTACGATCACCCGTAAGAATGAATTATGAATTCGGCTTGCATGCACAATGCACGTTTTGTGTAATGATGAGACTGTAGGAATGACATATTCCCCATTGAGAATCATTGAGTTTAGAGGGATTCTACGA
>JAQFXM010005919.1:0-14095 GCA_034693345.1 Entomobrya multifasciata | reverse complement strand
CTTTGACAATTTTGGCATTTGAATTTTTACCTTTTTTATCTCTACTTAAGAGCTTAGCAGGGGCTTAAAAAAGATAATAAGTGGTCAAAAGTTGAGACTGATCGACGTTCACAACTTTACCGGTTAGATGAATTAGCAAATGTGCATAATTATCCATGTTAAATGTAGGCATGCATGGATTAGAGATTAGCAGATTAGAGTGGGGATAAGGGATTAAGACTGTTCCCTTCACTCCCTTCTTTTTACCTTTTCGCCCGTCCATCCTTTTTTGCTTCTTGTTTTGGCTAGTGAGCAAAGGAAGCTGAAGCATTTTGCTGGAGTGTAAATATATTTGCTGTTGTGATTTCTCATTTAGTCGTTTCACTGAAATAGAAATGAGTACCTAACAACATTACATTTAATGCATTGAAGTTGTGTGAATTTGTTTGTGCATTTCCTACTTGAATAGTAATTATATGTGCATAAACTCCATGAATAGTATTTTTTATGCCGCTCATCAGCAAAAAGAGGACGATAATATATTTAAAGGGTAAATGAAACGCCAGCCAAACAGGTATTCATAACTACTGGAAAGCTAAAATTTAAAAAAACAAGTAAAAAGTTCCTTTTTGGACATGGAAGGAAGCTAAATAAAATATACGTGTTTTAGCTTTTCCAAAAAATTCATTTCATTATCGCTTCTATTTCGATTCGCAATAATTACTCTCGTATTGCACTGACTACTCTGTTTGGATCCGAATATCTTTAATTTTTCAATTAACGTCATGATTGATGTGTGAGCATTATTGAAATGGAAAAGACAGAAAAAATAGGTGAATCAGTCGCATAGTTTAGTTTACAGAATTCACCTGGGTATCCCGAATCGCCCCATGAATTGTAAATCACAGAAATGGAATACGCTTTTTTAAACATAATTTAGTACTTCATATTACGTGTCCAATTAAATTTGTAAATTCTTTTTTCTTATATATTAATTCCCTTTTCATTTATTTTTAGGCTTTTCCTGTAATCTTTGCCGAGACGGATGGAGTAGACATTTATAACTGACGTCTTGCCTGCAAGGTGTGGAACCGTTCAGAAGACAGCCTCCTTCAAAACACTCCAGAAAGCCGGTATCTGGAGCCCTGTCCTTACCACTTAACCAAGATGGCTAGCCGCAGCAACACGTCTCTACTAACCATCATGTCTAATAGCCACCATACAGTCCAGCCCTCCAGCCTCTTATTCGCAGCAAGTTTTGAGCCAGAATTGTCTGCTTTTCTCGGAGAAACGAGAACCTATCCACTCACGTACGCCAGGCCCGGCATTAATGAGGGGACAATTTTATTATGTGCAATCCGAAGATTGCACACTCCTGGCACCCTGCATTTATAGGAGCCAACTTTTAGTATGTGCCATCCGAAGATTGCATGCGCCGGGACCCCGGCTTTCAGAAAGCCAATTTTAGAATGTGCATTCCGAAGATCACATGCGCGGGGCCCCGGCTTTCACAAAGCCAATTTTAGTATGTCCAATCCGAACCTTGCGTACGCCGGGGCCCCGCCTGCCAATTGTAGTATGTGCAATCCAAAGATTGCATGCACCGGGGCCGCGGCATTTATAGGAGCCAACTTGTAGTAAGTCCAATCTGAAATTTACATGCGCCAGGGCCCCGGCTCATAAGAGAGCCAATTTTAGTATGTGCAATCCGAAGATTGCATGTGCCGGGGCCCCGGCATTTAGAAAGCCAATTTTATTATGTGCAATCCGAAGATCACACGCGCCGGGGCCCCGGCTCATAAGAGAGCCAATTTTAGTATGTGCAATCCGGAGATCACATGCGCCGGGGCCCCGGCTTTCCGAAAGCCAATTTTATTATGTGCAATCCGAAGATCACATGCGCCGGAAACCCGGCTTTCAGAAAGCCGATTTTAGTATGTGCAATCCGAAGATTGCATGCGCCGGGGCCCCGGCATTTATAGTAAACTTTTAGTAAGTGCAATTTTGAAATGTACATGCACGGGGGCCCCGGCTTTCAGAAAGCCAATTATAGTATGTGCAATTTTAGCCCCGACTTTTAAGAGTGGCCAATTTTAGTGCGTGCAATCCGAAGATTGCATGCGCCGGGCCCCGGGCGTCTAAAAGCGGTTAATTTTAGTATGGGCCAGAATGTTTAAAAATATCAGATCCGTGTTCTATTACGGGAATATGGATTTTAAAAGTTTTAATGCTGATATATTTTTGACTTTTGTAACGCTTTCAAAAAATATAGTAGGCAAATGAGTTGAATGGACAAGGTATTTGATTAGTTCGAAGTTGGTAGTTTGACATTTCTAATTTTATATAGTACAAGTACAGAGTCGAACAATTTTCAGTGAAATCTAAATATTTTGATTCCATTTAGTATAGTTCCATTATTACCGGCTTTGGGACCCCGACGGAGCTTCTTATTAGGCTAAATTTTTGTAGTTATAGCTAATATAGACACTAACTATCGGATACTTGGGCTTTTTGGAGGGGCTCTGCCGAAGTGATTCGTGCTTGGGCATTGTGCTTCTCCGCGGTCCTTTTTGCTGCGAAGTGAGAAACTTGTGACTTTCATTTTGGAAAGTAAACTTTTAATTTTAAAATGAAAGAGTTGTGTTAGTTGTGGTGGCACAATTGCTGTTTAATTTTTATTGTATTCCAATTTCCAATCGTCGACGGATATATATTGTGATTTTTATCATTGATTTTCGTAAAAAAAATTCATGCATGCAGTAAGGTATAAATATGAAGGTCTCTGGTTTATTTATGCCCTATACAGCCCTATAGACTTTTTATGCATAGATTTCCAATAAAGTAGAATATATAGACAATGTAAACTATGAATTATAATAATTATTCATGTAAGAATCCATGAGGTTTCATTTAAATGATAGCTGATTTGATTACTGTTAATTATCCAGTACAGTTCTTATTTGGGGGAGTGTTACTTAAATGTAAAATATTCTGCTGACGTTAAAGACAATTGTCTGATCGCTTCTCTCGTCACTGGACCATCTACAGAAACAATTTTAACAGTTGACTTAAGGTTCATAAGTAGTTCAGTTCAGGCTTAATTTAAAACATCATTGAATTTGATCACTCACTCATTTGGTACCAGTTGACATCTCCTACGTCTCGTCGTGCAGAATCAATGGCATGGCGTAGGGCGAAAATAACACAAACACTCATGTTTAAAGGAGGCTCTCCAGTAGCTGTCAGTTAAAAATAAATATTTTTAGCAATCTTTAATAAAAATTTGAAATGAACGGCATTTGAAATCGAAATCGTACCTTTAGAGGACAATACTCCAAAAGGGTTTGGAGCATTTCTCTTAATTGTAACTCGGAAATCTTCTGGTATGTCTGCTGGAAGCATTATCTTGTAGCTCTATTTTGACATTTCAAAATATTTTTCGAAATAAAATAGGACTAATAGCATCACCATCGTTTATACATGCTACATACAATAAACATGTCTATTTACCCATGTGTTATCGGTGAGCAACGCTCCAGTGGCTTTGTCATAAATCGGATCCTCGGTTAACCACCAACTTAATCCCATAACGTAAGCACCTTCAATTTGACCTATATCAACTAACGGGCTCAAACTCTCTCCTGCATCTTCAACAATGTCGGAACGTACTATTTTGTAGTCACCAGTCAGCACATCTACCTCAACTTCTGTACAAGTAACTCCCCAAACATCATACGACATTACGTCACCATTTCGATCCCTTAAATTAGTTCAACAGAAATATATATTGAAATCATTAAAATTATTGAAAGTAATGGATTTTATTTAATGATTAGTATTTGACGCTATATTACTGGTATTGAGATGTTAGCAGAATATCTTGAGCATTTGCAGCAGCAATCAATTCTTCCCACGTTGGATTTTTTAATTGCTTCCGTATGGGCTCCAGTCTTTTAAGAAGCTGCAAACATGCATTACGTGCAGACTGAAAAAAGTAATGTGTAAGTTCGATATTTAGGCAAATTTTTCATAATGTACGATTTAAAATATATACAAAATTAATTTGAATTGGAATGAATTACACTGCAAACCAGTTCACTTGTAATGGAGCCTGCACTAATTCCAGTATTTGGGGAAATTAAATTTGATGAAGGTTGAATTCGAATTTTGTCAAGAGGAATTTTAAGTGTGTACGCAACGACCTGTGCCACCTGACGAAAGATTGACAATTGAAATTATTTAATCTCTAATCCTAAATTATAGTCATAATTGCAAGTTTAAAAAAAAAAATAGTCTCCATTACCTTTGTATTTATACCCTGGCCCATTTCAATTCCTCCATGGGACACATTAACAGAACCATCCGCATGATACACTGAAATAAAGGTAGGATATCGAAGGTCCCAGTATGTCACTGGAAATCGCATTGGAAGAATGGATATTCCACGTTTTTTCCATCGATTACTCTAAAAAAGACAAAAATCCTGTATTACTTTTTAGTCTAATAAAATGCATGTTTGGCATTTAAAAAAATTGTTTTGAATGAAATTACTCTGTTAAATTCATCTATGTATTCTTTTCTCGAGTCATAGTCACATGTTGCTTTCAGTTCCTCAATAATTTTTGGAAGTGGGTTATCTAATGGAAGCTTAGCACCTGGCACCCCAATCAATGGATCCCCTTTATTGATAAAATTAACTTCTCTGACATACAATGGGTCCAAATTTAACGCATGGGAGATGTGTTCCATTATCGTTTCAATTAATGCTACGCCCTGTGCACTTCCTGTAAAAATATTCTATTCAGTTTAGTTTACATCATCGCCATATAGTGCAATGTGTAATTATGATTTTTTCTTCGCACCTGGAGCCCTGCAATACGTATTTGCTGCTGTATTGGTCGTGACTACTCCTGGTTTCACATTCCATTTATTTGCCTGATAGCAACTGTAATATGTTTTGTAAACAGATTTGTGCATGTTCGTATGTCTTTGCAAAATAAAATCTCAAATCATTAAATTGTCAGCATATTATGACCAACTTACCTTTGCGAACAAAGCATTGCGAATAAACTTGTTGGCTCATTTGGCGTGGATCCAGCATCACAGTAAATGTTGCTGTCAAGTTTAAGTATTTTCCCTTTTTCGTTAACTTGAACCTTAAATATGAATTACGCCATAATATTTTATTGAATTAGTTTCAAAAATCTATTTTTAAAGTGGCTACCATAAAATATTCCAGTCTACCTCATATTTGGAAAGATACGGCAAACGCTTTCCAAACATTTGCATATTGGTTTCCAGATCTAAAACAACTCTAACTGGTTGATTCGTTACATGGGCTGCAACGGCACACGCTGCAGCAACCCATCCTGCCCTTGTACTTTTTGCCCCAAACCCACCTCCTAATCTTCTAACACTCATACTAACATAATTGACAGGCACATTCAGAACGGCTGCTATAGCATTTTGTGCGATTTCCATACATTGTGTGGATGAGAAAACGTCCA
This sequence comes from Entomobrya multifasciata, assembly GCA_034693345.1. NCBI lineage: Eukaryota > Metazoa > Arthropoda > Collembola > Entomobryomorpha > Entomobryidae > Entomobrya > Entomobrya multifasciata. Next base: position 8,609 of record JAQFXM010005919.1, on the reverse strand, counting down.
TTCCATTCTCTTTTGGAACACAGATGCAAATTTGTGTCTCCATAGAAAAATGAGCTTGTGCTTTGGTTTGAAACTGACCTTTCAGTTTGTAAACCCCATTTACACCCTCGCATGTGTTATCACTTTCACCGTCACCTTTACTGACCAACTCAGCCTTACGCATATTCTCTAAAATTTCAGTTGTCATCTTTTTGCCACCATGGCATGGTAAGCCAACATTCAACTTCTCCAACTCTTCGACATAATTGGAATCTTTGGGTATGTTATTGACTGCATCGGCAATGTCTACAACTGGCTGTTTGAAATTACTATATTTTACTTTAATTTGATCACGAGCTTCCAATGCAATTTGTCGGGAATTCGCCACCAAAATCCCGATTGCTTGCCCGGCGTATTTGACGGTACTCTCCACAAACACCTTATCAATACAAAATTTAATATATTGATTGCCATAGAATTAAATAAGGTGAAATTCGAAAATCGACTTGTTGCATAAATAACTGAATATGTAATTACTTCCTCAGGGTACTGAAAGCCACTCCCAAAATTGTTAACTCCTGGAATATCATTTGCCGTGTAAAATCCAACGACACCAGGCACACTCTATAAAGAATAATTTAATAAGGAAAATAACTCGACAAGGCAATATAACTTTGAAGATGAATATTAGATATTTACTTACCAAGGCTTGTGAAGCATCTATATATTTTACAGTGGCATTTCCCACTGTGCTGATAACGAATACTCCATGTAATTCTTTAAATTCTGGTCTGATGTCATTTATGTATTGTGCCTCTCCTGTCAAATTAATAAGTAGTTTAATAAAATAAACACGTCAAAAAAATGTATAAATAGGTCGTTCCGTGGTTTGTACCAGAGGTCTGTTGATAAGATTCAATTTTAGGAATAGGCTGATTCAAAGGCCATTTAGTCCGATCAGTTTCAAAAACTTGTTGACTTTTATTGAGGGACCTTTCAACGTTGTAAGCCCCTGATCTCAGCCATGGTTTTACCACATTTCCCATAAGTTGTAGGAAAAACTAGAAATAAAATATTTTGAAAAAAAATTGAATATCAGAAATTTCTAATTTAGGAAACTAACGATTTCAAAATTTACAAAAAATCGAATTTCATGTTAATACTTTGTAAAGGAAAGACTGAGCAAGACCAATACGATATTCAGGGCTAGCTAAATCAGGCATGAAATTTGGTTTTGCTTCATCAGCAAGAGTTTTCATGGCTTGTTGAAGAGTTACAGAGTTTAACTTTTTTCCATCCAAATATTTTTCTGTTTGATTGGCATGCATCTGGAAAAATTATAAATATAGGTAAGCCAAATTTTGTTATGAAGAACAATTCTATGATGTTAAATTATTTATAGCATACAAAATGAGGGTTTATTCCACCAAAGCAAATGCGTGGACGGCTACGAATGATCAAACTCTTTTGGTCAAACTCAAACAGGAAAGCAGCATTGACGTAAGAAATTGCATTTTGATAACGCTTCCCCACCTGTGTTTTCAAAGTAAATACTTATAAGCAGGAACTATTTATCTTGATTTTTCAACCAATACAATTTAATTTGAAGTAATTTAATAGTATACCTTTAAACTCTTGAAAACGTAGTTATCGCTGTAAGTTGGAAAACGAATATACAAAATCACTTGACCTGTCATGTCTATTTCAAGGAACTCGGTAAGACTATAACTCTTGCTGGTAGTCAAAGAAGAACCTAAATAAAAGATAACTCACTATTAAATATTCCTAAAATATCAAAGAAAATCTTGACTTTTTAAAACGTGAAATGTACCGATTTCCACTTTGGCGTCCACTGCCTCAAATAACAAAAACACATCTGAGTTAAACTCGTTATGAGTATGTTTTAGCATTAGATTTCCAGCTATAGTTCCTCTCTGGAATTTTTTTTACAAAACAGTTATTTTGGATAATTTTTAATAATTCGAGTTAATCGAGTTAAATTTTTTTGTGAAGTACATTTCTAATGGAGAGACAAGCAATTCTTCTGCAATGGTACAAGAAATCTCTTGTGTATTTAAGGCCATCCGTTTTCGATGCTTTCTCAAACACGTCAATCATAGCCGTGAGTGTCACGTTTCCACCAAATATGATACCACTGTGATCCACAAATGTGGACTTTAGCTCGGGAACGTCATTAATTTCAATAAATCCGTCATAAGGTCCATCATTTTTATAAACGCCTATCAAACAAATGAACAGCACATATAAAAAATGTCAGAAATGTTTTTACGAATTATACAGACGTCTAAGACAGCTTTGGACATACCCATTCCAGTATTTCCTGCTACCAGTCTATATCTTTTTCGTGATGACACATATTGCTGCATAACTTCAAAAAGATTCTGGAGCGTGATCACTTTAAACCAATGCTCTCCTGATTTTCCTCGCAAGTGCAAATTTCGTGGAAGACGAATAATTTCCATTGTTTCACTTACTGGGGCTTCGTGTGTCTTAACTTTTGATTTTAAAGGACACATGTGTGAATCCTGTTAAAAGGTTTTAATTGAAATTGTGAACAAATTTGTACTAATTAAAAATAGACTTTTATAGCTTATACCTCAATATCAATGCATTTCCGTTTCAATTCCTCTGATGAATTAGTCGAAAGTGATTTGAATGCATCTATAATCGGTCTAAATCCTGTACATCTACAAATATTTCCATCAAAAGAATATTCCACGTCTGCCGGTGTAAATTTTGGATTGGACAATGCTACACTGTGCATATTCATTATGAAACCAGGAGTGCAAAATCCACATTGAGTGCCCCCATATTTGACAAGACGTTGTTGTATTTTACTGTATCCTTTTTTCTGGTTCCCTAACGCTTCTACTGTTGTAATGTCCAGTCCATCACATGCGTACAATGGAAGGAGACACTGGAAACGATAATGATTTGTTAGTTATAGATATTATGTTGTAGGTATGCAAACTTATTTTCATCATCAGTAGACCTTACAGAGTTTACTGAACCTATGAGCTCTTCTCCAGTACTTGGGTGAGTAGATTTTACAGTAACCTAATATAACAGCATAACATGAAATTGGAACCTTCATTAAAACATAATATGAAAGGTAATTGAAGTAAACTGTAAATAATTTGCCACTAAACTATGCATGATCCACAGCCACCCTCTCTACACATATATTTTGTTCCAGTCAGTCCCAACTTCCTGAGGTAATCAACGAGTAAATAGGTAGGTCCAATTTCCGGATCACATCCTTGGGTATCAACTACAATGCAAATGTAAATAGTACTTTTTCATATATTTTAAAAGCTCAAAATATCATCCTGGAACTCGAAATTCTTCGGAAGTCTTTTGAATATTTTTAAATTACTTGTATACTCCTTTCCGTTGATAAAGAAGTTCATGTAGGTGCGTCCGAAGTTTGAATAGCTTTAAATTTAGAATTACAAAACATTTAATGTACTTATATAAGTAGCTCAATCGCAGGGGTCATAAGAATAAAAGCGGTTTCTCATGACTATGACTTACTTCGATCCATTATTTGAGCCTCGGCTACCGTCTCCATGGTCGTTATTCAAAAGATGACTTGTTTCGGCACCCATTATGAGCTGACCAACCTGCTAACAAACGAAACGTATTGTAACTCTGCACTTAAATTTAATTATTTTTCGATTAGTAAAAAAATATTTATTTATTAGACTGTTTCAGACTTTTCGTTGATAAATTAAAATACGATTTACGATTCAATTAGTTTATATGTGCAAGCCGGTTGCCATTTAAAAAATAAACTAAATAGGGAATATTTGTATTCTAGACAGATATGTGGTAGTCGATGATGTTGGTTGACGCATGAGCGTAACTATTAATCCGGTCGAAATCTTCTACTATTTCAAATTGTTTAGAAAATACAAAAAGGTGCACTCATTGTTATATTTGACACTTGATGCAAATGTTTTATTTTAAAGCAAACTCAAGATCTGCAGCGCATCAGTAATACGATTATTTTAAAGATTAGTCAAACATGAGATTTATCACGGGACGATCTACCACAAAACGTACAACTTGATATAACGCCAAGAAAATTCATGTTAAATGTTTAAAATGTTTTTTGAAGCGTAACAATATTGATGAAATGATTTAGAGCACATTTAGTAAAGAAGAGATTTTTATTTTTGAAATGCTAGTCATAAAGTCCAACTGTAGCACGCGCTGGGCCTTTGTTTCAGGTAGCATGTAGTATGTTAGCATCTAATTCTATAAATAATCATGTGAAAATGTGTAAATAATCAGTATAATCGGTTTAAAACCCTTTTAATAATACACGATATAGGCAGTGTGCAATAGAGTAAGTTATGCTTAAAATACATTCAATAATAAATTGAAGATTTTTTTGAAAGTGTTATTTTAAACATCTCGAAATTCATAACTTGTACTATTGACTGTGTAGTTTAGAAAGAAAATTGGTCTGGGGATGTCAATGCCAGCTTCCTAATGACTTCACGAGTAACTGGTCCATCTATTCACACAACAAAAGTACAAGTCAGAAATTTAAATTTACTTGAAATTACAACGATCTAACACAATAGACACGCTTTTAACTTACCCATTTGATACCAGTCATAATTTCCGATATCTCTTCTCGCTGAGTCGATTGCATTACGAAGTGCGAAAATGGCTGCAACGCTTAAATTGAAAGGTGGTTCACCGGTAGCTGAGATAACAAACACAAAAATTTGCAAAGATTCATTTTTAAGTTAAAAAATATATATCTAAATTAGCATTGTAAATTGTAATATACCTTTCGAAGACAACACCCCATAAGGATTTGGGGCATTACGAAGCATGGTTATCCTGATGTCCTCTGGGATATCGGCAGGAAGCATGGGCTTGTAAAGCTGAAAATCAAAATTTCACAGGTAAATCACATACAGAAGTAATGTGTAAAATTAAAAATCATACTGATTCCTGTATTAAATTTTTCTCACCCAAGTATTGTCCGTTAATAGTGCACCATTACTGGTATCATACACAAGTTCTTCCGTTAACCACCACCCAAGACCCATAATAAATGCGCCTTCAATTTGTCCAATATCTACCAAAGGACTTAGGCTCTCTCCCGCATCTTCTATAAGATCCGCCCTAATTAACTGTGAAAAATGAATTGCAAAAAATTACCCATGCAAATATATCAAGATGAGCACAAACTTCGTCAACGTATTTGAATTGATATCAATTTACCTTATAATCCCCCGTAAGTACATCTAACTCAACTTCAATTGCAGCGACTCCCCAAACATCATAAGATATCACATCACCTTGCCTTTCCCTGAAAATGATCAAAATTTGAAAAATAAAGGCCCAAACATTTTAGGTTTTGTTGACTTATTTCATGCTTTTGGCAAGTGATGTATGTTTTTTCAAGAATTTACTGGACTTGAGATGTTAGCAAAATTTCTCTTCCATTTGCAGCAGCAATTAACTCTTCCCACGTGGGGTTTCCTAATTGCTGTCTAACTGGTTCCAACTTCGCAAGCAATTCCTCGCAAGCACGACGAGCAGACTATGCATTTACGCATATAAAGTAAATTATTAATTAAATCATGACACTGTTGAAGTAGTCTTGTAAAATCAATCAATCTTACTCCACAAACAAGTTCACTTCCTACAGATCCTCCTGTAATTGCTGTATTAGGGGAGACTACGGTATTCGTTGGCTGAATTCTCACTTTGTCCAGGGGTATTTTAAGAACATGGGCAACAACTTGTGCAACCTGAGCATTTAAGATAACATTGTAATTTCTAATACGTCAATAATTTAATGCATTATATTCAACTGCACTTATGTATTACCTTCGTATTGACTCCCTGACCCATTTCTATTGCTCCATGGGAGACATTCACTGTACCATCTACGTGATACACAGAAATAAAAGTGGGGAATCTTAGCTGAGGATAATAATTGGGATATCTTTGAGGGACCAATGAAATACCACGCTTTTTCCACCTGTTAGTCTGTCATTAAAAAATAGTAATTTTAGTACATTCATTTAACTATTTAAATAGACCGCAGGGTATACACGTTAAAAATTTACAAGGCCTTCCACCCAATTACCAGATTAAAATTCTCCACAAACTTTTTACGATTTATGTAGTCAGACGTTTCGAATATTTCTGTCAGCATGTTTGGAATTAGATTTTCCAGTGGAAGTTTTGCTCCTGGCACCCCAATAAATGGGTCTCCTTTTCTAATGAAATTTACCTGTCTAACTTCCAAGGGATCTTTCTTCACTTTCCAAGCAATGTGTTCCATGATCGTTTCTATTGCACTCATACCTTGTGCACTACCTGTTTAAGGATTATAAAAGCAAACTAGATTTACGCCTGGTCTAACTAATGATATAGAACCCCATCAATCACTTTACAAAATTGATGAATTACCTGGAGAACGACAGTACGTGTTTGGAGCTGTCTCCGTCTGTGCAACTCCAGGGTTGACACTCCAACCATCGGCACGATAACAGCTAAATTAAATATTAGAGAACTTAATAAACTGGCCTGAAGAAATAATTATATTATATGCTTCCATCGTCTGGCATATAACTTACCTTTGTGTACATATCATGGCATATAAAGAAGTTGGTTCATTTGCTGAAAATTACATCAGACAGAAATAATATTCTGATTTACAATTAATCACAAAAATCTGTCTGACGCTGAAATAAAAGTTTATAAATTTGCACTACTTACAAACTGCTCCAGGATCACAGTAAATATCAGCATCAAGCTTGTGAATTTTACCACTTTCATCAACTTCTGCCTGTAACACAAAATTAAAAACTCCCTTACTCTTAATCCAATAATCACTTGTGTATGTATAAAATCAAATTTCTTTCAACATACTTCATATTTGGTTAGGTAAGGGAGTCGTTTTCCAATCATGTGCATATTTGTTTCCAAATCCAGAGCTACTCTTACAGGTTTATTGGTTACATGAGCAGCAACTGCACATGCTGCAGCTACATGAGACGCCTTAGAAATCTGGACGAGATTCATAAAACAAATCGTAAATATCATTAAAAAGCTGAACTGCATGCTGGCTAATAGCTTGAGTTATCGTTTACCTTTGCCCCAAACCCTCCCCCAAGTCTTCGTACAAATACGTTAACGCTGCAAACAGCAAAAAATAAAATTGTAATTTTCTTGTAATAGTTTCCGAATTACTATTCCTTAAAATTTATATTTTTTACCTGTTACAAGGTACTTTAAGTACAGCAGAAATTACAGCTTGTACTCCATCCATATGCTGAGTTGCTGAATAAACGTCCATGCCATTTTCCCGAGGAACACAAATACAAATTTGAGTCTCCAAATGAAAATGGTACTGTCGGTCTGTATAAAATTCTCCTTTAACCGTTAACAATCCGTCCTTTACACCTTCAGTTTTCAAATGAGCATTATTATTAGTATCAGTTTTCCTGTCCTGAACAGTTTTCTTGATATTCATTAGTAGTTTCCTCGTCATTTCTTTATCAAATCCTCTACAAGGAACTGATAAATTGATATCTTCATCATGCATGTCTTTGCAGTGGACCCCTGCTTTTACTGCATCTCTTATATCAACAACAGGTTTCCTCTCATTAGCGTATGTTACAATTACGCTGGATCGTGCTTGGAAAGCGGCGTACTTGGTACGTGCAACTAACAGTCCAACTGGTTGACCAGCGAATCTGATTTTTCCAGATACAAAAACCTGAAACATTTTAAGTTAAAATAATGCACAACAATTTGAATGATTCTTTTTGAATTTCGGTTATTTACCTCTTCTGGATTATTCAAAAATCCAGCATGACTATTAATTCCAGGAATATCTTTTGCAGTAATAAATGCCACTACGTCAGGAACCATCTAAATTAATAAGAAATTCATATGTTTTTTTAAAAAATGTCACTACTTATTTTAAGGAATTTTTCGGATAATATATTGCAATGCTGTTTTAAAATTATTTCTTCTCACAAGAGCCTGAGAAGCATCAATGTTCTTGATAGTTCCATTAGCCACGGTTGTTACAACAAATACACCAAATAGCTCATCAAGTTCCGCTCGAATATCATTGATGTATTCAGCCTCTCCTGATTAACAAACAATTATAAGAAAAATTATAGCTAAAGTCCAAATTTTTATTTTTTAAAGAATCTCTCCGTCCATCCTTAACATTATAATTTAGTATACCTGATGCTTGTGGAAACGATTCCAACTTAGGAACTGGTTGATACAATGGCCATTTTGATTTATCTGTGGCATAAGTTTGAGTACCATAATTCAACCCCCTTTCTACATCATCTCCACCAGACATCAACTTGGGATCAACTGTTTTACCACGAACTCCAAGCATAAACTACAACCACAGAAAAAATATATAGTCCTTATTGTATAGCTTTTAGAATAACATGTCATCGTTCAGAAATTAACTGCATACTTTGTAGAGATAAGCAAGGGCAAGTTGTTGTCTGTATTCCACAGAACCATTTTGAGGAGCAGGATTTGGAACGACTTCCTGTTTTAATACAGATAGTGCTCCTTGCAGTGTTGCTGTGTTGAACGAT
>JAQFXM010005918.1:0-14096 GCA_034693345.1 Entomobrya multifasciata | reverse complement strand
TCGAATAGTTTTTTGACAATTCATTTATTCGTTAGTTGATATTCGATTGAAATAAAATGGTCGAATAATCAAGCCTGAGTATTTGTCTGGTTAACAATGACCTTGGTATGTACTCGGATAGGGTTGGCGGTATGGTATTTTTAACAAGCGAGATCGTCTGGTGAGGTGGACATAGCAGCACACGAAGGAACTCTTCAGGTGACAATGTTTCCAGTAGGGCCAGTTTGGTTTCTTCAAACTCATGGTCATTTAGAATATCTTTCAGCGATGAAACTGTTCCAAGGAATTTTACTTTCGTGTTCCAAAAATGTTTTGATGAAATTCCACTAGTGAGTATTTTTAGGGAGGTATATTGTTTTGTTTGGTAGAGCGCTCCAATTAAGTTTTCGAATCCATTTGGTATCAATTGAATATGTCTGTATAGTAATGCTGCTTGTTCATTGGTTCCCCCAACGTCTTGCTGAGTAAAAATACAAATAAAACTGATTTAAATAAACTGAAACTGAACTTTTTAATTTAATAAATCTTAAAATTGTAAAATCTGAAAACAAAAATATGAATCAAGCTAATATACAATTTTTCGTTGTGTGCTTTTATCCAGTACTCCTGATCCTGCTTGAAATAAAAGTGCTAAAAATTTCTTGCTACATAGCGTGGTATCAACAAGTTTATGGATATTACAATTGATTAAAATCTTTTGCCAATTCTCCATTTTAAATCAAACGAAACTTTTTTAAAATATGTAACTTCATAACAGAGAAAAATAAATGATCTAATTGTAAGTTTATTTGACTGTCACTTAATAATGACTCCCCTAGGTTAATTGTGATAAAGCAAGGAAAACGAATTCGGTGTTGTGCATAAAAATGATTCACAAACTCTTTTATCAATGCATAACTTTACTTATCTTAACACATGATGATATGACGTTTAACTGATAAAAATTCATTACATGAACTACAAAATACGATAAAATGCCAGTTTTTATTGAACCTGATTTCTAACAATTTTAGACTGTGGAATCATTGGCTAATTTAAATCAAATACACTCAACTACATGAGAACGGTCAGAAAATACACGATTAAATTGAAGTTTCATTTATCTATTTCAATTCTGATTTAACACAACACGTGCTATCAATAGAAAAGATGAGATCATATTTCACCAGTATACACATGTATCATGTTTCAAATTACATGCATGCAAATTACAAGTAAATATAATTAGTCACATTAGCATAATAAAATGGACACTGAAAGTCATTTATACACACATTCTTATCATCAATATTTATATCGAAATATTTTTTAGAATTTTTATTCTTTACGTATGTTTAGTCTGGCAAACAGAACTAGCTAGTTTAAACCCGAATTATATAAATAGACTGTGTATGAAATATAAATAGAAAGACAAGCTTTCACATAGCGGTACTTACAGAAAGTCCTTTGAAAGAAATTATATAGTGTATCTAGGTTTGCATCCGTTAGTTACACAATGTAGTTAGTGGATCATCTATGATGATGTGATGATGAGAAAACTAAGAAAGATTTCTCGTATATAAAATGCCTTTGTCATGAATATAAGGTAGTACCTCATTAACAGAACAGAACAGAACAATCCATAGAAGCAAAACATTATAAAGCATTCAAGTTGAACTTGCTTTACAAGACAAGTTCCAAATCAAACTTAAACTTAACTGTTCAGTAATATTTTATTGTGCGTATTTACTAAATTTAATAATTTTTAAGTGTAAACAGTGAAGCTAAATTTCAAAATGAGAGTTTTTAACATTACCCTCATGTTTGCTATTGCTATAATGGTAGTACTAAGCTTGAACGACTACTGTGAGAGTGCTAATATTGTTAGCAAAAATATTGAAGCATCGAAAAATTCTGAGGACGTTTCGGTATGTATCCATTATTCGTTACTTACTTAATATTATTCGCTTAATGTCTTTACATCGAATGTATCGCTCGTTAATCACAAAAAAACTAATTGTTTCCATAGGAACCTTTATTTGGTGAAAGAAATTGTACGTGTACCAAGCTGTGTGCTCAAGGACTTGTATGCTGCCAGAAAGCCAACTGTAATTGTGTTAAAGTATGTTAAATATGTGCAGTCTGAAATCTAAAACAAAAACAGTTTTGTTAGAAGGTGAAACTAATTTGTCAATGATGTCGTGACACCTACAACCAAATAAAATGTATTAACAGTTTAAAAAATCCTAAGTATAAATAACATCAAAACTTTCATTTTTCGTTCCGTTTTCATCATTTTAAAATTTCAAGTTATAGTTGTAGTTTTCAAAAGTTTTGTACATTTTCTTAAAATATTTAAGGAATAGTACGTTAAATAAGTATTAATCAATAAACGAATGTAGCAAATTTATACAATGATATTTTAAGTTGATTAAAGTTTGTATGGGTTCAGTTTAACAACTGATTGCAGCAACATATACATCAGCTTTGCGAATGTACACGAATTAAATTGATAAAAACTTATTTTAGCATAAACGCTCATGTTATAATGAGACGAGATAATTTGCGACAAATCTTTTCTCATCGATGTAAATATCAAAGTGTATTTTGAGCTGATGAAAGTAGTCTGCAAATCACGTTGAGGTTTTACAGACTAATTGTTTCCCCTTTCACCGTTGAGCACGAATGCACAATTTTCGTTACGCTGAGTATTCCTGATGACCGGATTATATTTTCGTAAACGGCGTTGGGTTTTAGACAAAAATGCTCACCAGAAACGTTCCAAAATTACGGGGGGCCTATTGGCTATTAAGAAGATTATGGATGATTCATCAAAAATTACCTCCAGTTTTGACGAGTTCTGATCTGACTGGCAGTGGTTAGTTTAGGGGGAATGGTGAGTCTTTATCAAGAATGAAAACGTGTACGAACAAAATTGAATTTGATAAAAATTGTTGTCCAGGATAAAAATACATAGAGAGAGATTATAGAGATTTGAGAAAAGTTAAAAAATATGAAGGCAATTTCGTAGACGAAAGGAATATCGTTGAGATGTATTCATGTAGAGAATGGAATTACTGTAAAACTCTTGCTTTTAGAATTGTGATAGTGATGAACTTCAATTTTATTTCATTAATGCAAAGTAGCAATCAAAAACAATTTTATAATTACACGGCGTGTCATACTTCATTTTAAAGAGAAATTGGGATAGTCAAAGAAGAGATAAATCTGGTAAATTGCTCCAATTTCTGAATTGAGCAGAAGAGATTCGCAGTCCCACTATGAAAGTATTACCTTTTTATAAAATTCATGCGTTGTGACAGACAGTTAATTAATGCTGATATTGATTTTAGACAATGTTTAGCTCATCCTCGTGATTCGATATGTAACGCAGCCGGGATAAATTAACGTAACATTGTAAGCTGATTTGAATTTTAATTGAGATTTTTAATTGCATTTTTTTCGAAAGCCATCCATTCATACCGGGCAATTTATATTAAGTGTAGTACTATAGGTATATATCTTATAATATGCTGTTGTATTTCATGTCACAAGTAATCATGTGAACTACTAAACGTGTTAATATGTATGCAGACCTTGGACTTAAAAGTTGCACATTGAAGTTTTGCTGACTTATCGTATAATACGTTGTAGTTTTTTTTGTATTTGTGTTTCAATAAAGTTTAATTAATTGGTCAAGATTCTATTTCACGAAATAAATAAATAATATCATACCTAAATAGTCAGTCACTATTATTAGTATAATTTGGCAGTTTTAGCGAGTTTTCACAATCCGTAAAATGTCTGTTTAAAAATCTCACTACAATTGACAATTCACTCAAAGGCATCAAATTTGTTTCTTTTTCTCTATCCAAAGCTTTTACCATTTCAAATGCTGCAAATAATTTACTTAACTATTAAAGCATGTTGCTTGGCGTCAGTCCTTAATTTTTGTAGTCCCACGCAGGCTTTTTAATTTTTCTCCTCTTCTCTTACGCAACGCAACCCCTTCCATATTCTCCATATGAAGCTATTAGTCATTCCTTAAAAACCAGATAATTATTCCGAGAATGGACGCAACTGTTAATTTGCAGAATTTTCTATCTACTATATATTTTCTCGATTTCTCGACATCTGAACATGAGTCGATTGCGTGACATGTCAAAAGCTAAAATAGAACTTCATCCTTCCAATGTGATTATAAAAATGATTTATGTTTCAGAACTCTCCACTTTTCGTTTGCAGTTTGGTTCAAGACACTAGATCAAAGCTTGAAGGTCTCTCCGTCCTGTCTCATCTCTGCTTGTATATCAAAATGGAAGAATCCTTCACAAATTTTCAACGCCGCATGTGGCTAACTATATCCAATTTTGGTGTTTGCCGTTACTACGTTGACATTACAAACAAGGGAAAATATGTTATCAGACAGAAATTAATTGGGAACATTTTCTTTTGGGGACTTTGGACAAACAATCTTATCAAGTTTACTTATCATGTACTAACGTATCATGGTCTACTTGGCGTGGAAGTACACTTTTTGGATCAAATGTCAATTTGGGACTGGCTTCTCATGTACTGGCATATTTTCATGGAATGCACAGTCTGGTTTTTCAAGTATCCCATGTGGGAAAATTTATACCGACAGTGGGAGCTTCAGGCAGACATTTACCGGAAGTTGGGGCGACCTGAGAAGGCAGCCCATAAAATTACAAGAACAGATCGGATTAATTTCGTAATGTATGGGTAAGTTAGGTTGTCCAAACACCATAATTTGTGTAATTTAAAGAAAATACGAATTACAGTTTGCTAAATTTTGTGAATTTTTAGTGGAATCTGTTTCCTCGGTACTTTTGCACTATCCGTTCAGTTCTTCCAAACCCCGAAATATGCATTGAACACCTACGCCATCGTTCCTGCCGATACCTTAGCACTTCGAATAATATTCTGCCTGCATGAATGTCTTTTCTGTGTGCACGGCTATGCATACCAGGGTTTCACAATGGTTCTGGCAGAATCCTATGCGGTTAGCTACCAGCACATTTTAGAGGAGATGAATAAATGTTTGGGTTCCATTGTTTCCAAACAACAATTTAAAAAATCCCAAGAAGGCCAGCCTGTATCTAAATTGAATCCTTCAAAACTATCAAATACTTTGGGAACCTCATCTACTCCTTTGGATACTAGGAGGATAGCTTCCGGTACAAAGTATAATATTTATGGTCTTGTGGAGGACTACAGGAAAATCATGCTTTCTGCCCAATTTCATAATCAGTGGATTGGCTTTGTGATGGGTTTTCCGGAAGCTGTTAATTATGGCCAGTTTGTGAGCGACGTATTTATGATGATTCAACTTCTCAAAGAACCTGAAAGTGACTACTTGGGAGTGTTTTTCTATTTTATGGATGCAGCGGTTGGTATGGTAATGATTTTTCGGATGTTGATCATTCTCTCAAGATTGTATCCTCAAGCGGAGGAATTTATCAGGGGACTTAAGGTTTATGCTAGCATGAATACGCCAATAAGGAAGGAATTGACAAAGATAATAGCTGGATTACGGGTAGTATCCGCAAAATTAGCTGGGGGCACGGTGAGACCGAAAAGCGTACCTGTGGGCATAAACGTTCTCATCAATTGGTATATTGCAGCGGCCATGTGGAATCGTCCTGATGATCCTACCCGACGAACTTGAATTTAAATTACCATTAAATACTTCCCACGCTTTGTCTTAACACACCATTTATTCAAGAAGTGAGTGCTAGCCAACCTTTTTCATGTTCACTTGACAATTATGTACAATTAATGCATAAAAATGAGCATATTTGTAGCTTTTCCTTGACCACGTTTCGTGCTTGAGAATACTTTTCTAACGTATTAAGTCATCGTACAGAATGATTTAACAAGGTTTCATAACACTAATTAGTGAACACGAACATACAAAATTGTTTTTGATTGCTACTTTGCATTAATGAAATAAAATTGAAGTTCATCACTATCACAATTCTAAAAGCAGGAGTTTTACAGTAATTCCATTTTCTACATCAATACATATCAACGATATTCCTTTCTTCCACGAAATTTCCCTCATATTTATGAACTTTTCTCAAATCTCTATAATCTCTCTCTATGAATTTTTGTCCTGGACAACTAATTAATTTTTTTTCATTCACGTTTCCATTCTAGATAAAGACTCACCATTCACCTTAAAGTAACCACTGCCAGTCAGAACTCATCAAAAATGACCTCCATTTTTGAATAATCATCCATAATCTTCTTAATAGCCAATAGACCCCCCGTAATTTTCGGACAAATTAGAACGTTTCTGGTGAGCAGTTGTCTAAAATTCAATATCCCAGTCAAGTGCATTGAAAGGGTTCAGTCCAATGTCATTCATAGACATGAAACGATGGCAGTAGAAAGCAAATTAAGTAAAGTATATAGACATACAGTGCCTTAAATTATTTCGATCAGAGGTTTATGATTTTTTATTGGAGATGGGATGACAGATTGATATTGCAAAACCACATTTAAAAGTAGCAGTATTTCTGATTTTCGTTTTTTATAGCATGCAGATAAACTTGCAGGACTAGCAAGCACTATGGTTATTTCTGATTCGTTTTGAACACATCTCAAGAATGGAGTTTAGTTTGGTAAAAAGTTGGTGGCGGGGACGATGTAAGTACATTGGTTGAAGTTACAAATGACTATGCTGAGACATGAAGGAGCACACATAATTATGGCGAATGCAAACAAACATATATATTTAATGGTCAAAGTTTCTGTTAATTGCTATAGGTGTTTAGAACTGAGCGATTAAAGATGCTTTCTTTTGTTATTCCATTTGAAAAGGACAGCATTCTTTGAATTCGCCATACCACAACATTTTATAAAAACTTTTATAAAGTTGTTTTTCTAACATGTTGAGATCGTTAGTGCATTAAAAGGGAACAGCGACTTAGTTTTTTACTCAAATATATTTATGTTGCTTTTGGTACAGTTTTACAGTAATGATGAACGGATTATGTCCCAAACAATTGTCACATTGTTGGCAATCGTCTGTATAGTTTCAAAAGTATGCTCTAAGAATAATATTTCCAGTCATTTATATTATAAAACTCAAAAACAGTCTAGACTAACAAAATGTGAAAAAATACAAGTGGAATTGGGTGTTATTGCTCGAGCAGCAGCGTTTTAGTTCATTGTTCAGTACATAATCAATCAGTAACAATTTAATGTTTACACAAATATAAAATTTCGCAAGAGAAAAGACAAAGAACTAATAAAAAGGTAGGTAGGGCCACGCATAAATTGTTCGTTTCGTTTCTAATAAAATCTGCTGTTTTCTAATAACTTTGGTAAAGTGTCAGTCAAAGTTACCCAATCAATATTTCATTTTCATTTTCTTCTTAGGCGTTTCATGTATTCTACATGTTTTTATCCAATGAAAACACAACTCATTACATACGTATGCATAATTATATATTTAAGTGCAAGTGATAGTGTACCAATTACCGATTCAAATTATTTTGTCTACAAGAAATGTTTACAGATATTCGAACACTGGATTGCTGTCAAGCATTTCATTTTATACTTATTGGTGCATACGTTTACTGGTCTGCCTGGTATTGATAAATTGATAAATAATGACCGGTCATCATAACTCAGTCTAAACGTGGAATTTGTATTACGTTAAATATATTTTATTCACTGATACTCCTGTCTAGTGTCTACCTATTACTGCTACAAGTTAACAGTTCAAAGTCCTTCACTTCAACTTTTCTATTTTGGTAAGGAAAGTGTGCAAAATTTTCCGAGTTTGTACTAACACTGCCTATTAATTTCTCCCTATAACCTCTATGATCCCCAACTAAAGCTACAGCAGCATAACTTGTCGATCCATAAAGCGTTTGTCCAACCGGGATAATCCTGTCGCCCTCAGACAAATCATAATATGGCACCAATTTATACGTGCTATGACTCATCATAACAGCTTCAATAGTATTTGTGGGTGGAGGTAACGTAAAAACTTGTATGTTTTCCTTAATTTTGACCACTTCAAATTGAAATGCAATATAGCAAATATTCTGATCTAGTCTATAAGATCCAGCAGCAACTTCACCACGCAAAGAAGCCCGGCATATGTACAACGATTGGTTGTGATAGGGGCTGTAGCCAAAAGGGATCATGGTAAATTTATCGAATTCTGTAAGATTTTCAGTTGAGCGCCAACGATGTCTGAAGCATCCTGAAAACCAAATGAAATCCAAGTCATTTAAGTAAAAACTTGCTTCAGGAAAGATATTTAATATTATCATGTTACCTTGGCAATCATACAATTGATTAATTTTATCCGCATCCAGTATACTTAAGTCTGTTCGAGCATCCATACCACACCTTGTCACTTCAACTGTTTTTGGAATTCCTCCATTACATGCATCACACTGATAATGCATTTGACTATGATAATCGTATGGATAACCAATAAATCGATGGAATTTTAGTTTTGGAGGCACAGCTTCACCAGGGCACCTGGAAAAGTCGACATAGTCATCTCTGTCATTCCTTTGATGTTCATGGGGTAAACAGAGAGCATGACCGAGTTGATGGGTCAGCACTGCGGTTGCAAAACAACCAGGGTTAATCCTAACAAATTGATAGGCATCCTTGAAACAAAAACTTGACATGGCGCACTTCACCTCGTTACTGGGTTCAATGCTTAAGTAGGCCGTTTGTTTGATGGGGTCATGGCGAGGTTCGAAACGAATACAAGTATTTTCATGGAAATCATCAAATACGGTAAAAATGTCATCCTTGTTGGATTTTGTTAGATTGGGATGAAGTTGATATGTGATCCGACCCTCTGGCCAGATACGTTTAGAATTATTGAAAGAGTAATCTAAATATGGATGTAAAACGAATAAGATGTAATTTATGAATATGATACAGGTTTCAGATATTTTTACTGCGGTCATTTTGTTACCAGAAAACCATTTTTCAGGAGTATCGCAGTTGGGCTGCCCCCCTAATACGGACCAACTTGGGCTTGGAGAGCTCAATTCATTACTGGCGTTAGCGAGAGGATATAAATTAGTGGGGCTACTAATCACGTATCTGAATATTTGTAATTGGATTAGAATCCTTGCGTAAGAATAAGAACACTTGACCATTTTTCTGAACCCACTATAATACTGCCACACTGCCAAGAGTAATTTGGATACATGCTAAAAGTCACTCGAAATTATTTCAAATTAAATCCTCCAAAATTCTCTAACATTCCATTGTTCTTTTAAAATCAAAAAGTACGTAAACAATTTTCAAGGCAATGTGCATAAAATACATAACTCAAGTTCAATTGATTCATTTCCTCAACTTACCCATATCGTTTTAAATTTCATAGAACAATCTTGATAAACATTTCCCTTCCCAATTTTTATTAAGCGACTAAAGAATTCGGGATTTTCAGGTGAAATTAAATGATGAGTACATATAATATGATGTAAGTTGAATTTATGATAGTACGCTAAAACTTTTAATGCCGGTACCTCCAATTTAAATTTTAAAAATCGATTGATATCATGAACAATTAATCCAGTTGGGTAGCAGTATTTTCATGAAATATATAAATTTGGTGTACCAAGTAGTACCAACATGATTTCTATGTCATTGTCATCACAGCCCACAATTTGACTAGTAGTATAAGACGACAACGATATCAGCAATTGGTTTCTCGTCAGGGGCCGGGTATTAATATAACAGTTTTGATACGTATTTGAATCTCTTTTATTCTCCAAATCAAGTCTATTCACTATTGGCATTTTAAAATTTAATTATCTCAATCTCAATTAAATAATTATATTTTTGCCTCCTTTAAAATTCATTCAAGAATATCATATCAGTAAGTACCACTAGCTCAAGGTTAGTATGTCTTATGTATGCAATTTAGTTAACTCAATTAATTAGTTAAAATTCAAAAACGTTGTTGCGGTAGCCAATGCAGTCCAAATATTGTTAAATCCTAATTGCTAAGCAAACTGCGGGGATCGCGGTGCCTTGTTTTCATTTCTCTAGACATGAAAATTGTCTATAATTAAGAGATCCGGTAAAAAATTATGTATATACACGTAGAAATCTGTGTGTAATTTTGTTAAAATTTAAGTGGTATATTTTATTTTTCCAAAATGATATATATCTTTATAATTGATCGTTAAATAAAATTTGCATATAACTATAAATAAAATTATCAAACAACTAAAAATTCCAACATTAATTTCTCCAAAAACATGAAATTAACAGTTTAGTTAGTCCGTGAAATGGTCATGTCAGCGCATGTAGCGGCAAATGGTGGATGAGGACACATCCTTCCATTGCAACACTGCTCACCAATCTTGCAATCATTCCCGATGCGTACACAATTGACAGACTCCGCGTCTTTATCGTCATGAGTTTCCAAGAAAATGGGGCCAATATGATTTTGGGGAAACTGAACTTGTCCATTGGGAAAAGCGTGTGGGATTTCTAATTTGCTAGGTTCCACTGACCCCAAGGAATGTTGATACTGATGGGGAAAAAATTACAAAAACAAATCAAATGTTGAATTTAAACATAAAATATTTATTGCAAAATTGAAAATTTAACTTTAAAAATTACCTCGTTTGGAGATTTTGGATCGGTTGGCGAAATTTCATCTGACGCAGCAAGTCCACTAGTGAAGAAAAAGAAGAGAAACGCGACTGGGATGATTGTTGTAAAGTTGGCCATGTTCGTAGAACTATATATAAATAAATAAATCGAAAGTAATTATTTTGCACTATTTTAATTAAAAACCTATTGCTTTTAATTTGTATTCACAGTATTTTCAGGATGAAATTTTGTTACCTGAAAAGACGAAATAAATTTTGTTGAAATAATGCGAGTAAAGTAAGTTGGGTGATAGATATGACAGGTATACCAGTAGTACGACTCTTGTTCATCCAGAGGTTGTGAAGCAAATAAAATTGAAACGTTCTTCCAAACTGACTTATTCTACTATTTTTACCTGCAAGATTACACGTGGCGGGTTAAACTAGTTAGTGTTAAGACTAAATGCCATGTCGCCATTGCATTGCTATAGATAATATATGTACATATTGCATTGTAAATATCCATGGAAAGTTTCTGCTGAGTAGATTCCTGAGTTTTCAGACTAGGAAGGGCTGTCAGAAAGGATTAAAAATACATATAAATGCATACAATTGTATTATGAGAAATGAGGGTCACTGAAAAATGCTTAAATACAAGCCATACAACACAACACATGCACCCAAGTCTCAAAAATTTTCTTTATCCTGAAATGCACTTTGATAAATTTTAAACACTTATTATTCGACAAACGTCTCGGTAAAAATAAGGTTTTGCTAGGTTCATTGCATATTTCATTGTGATCACAGTGATCAGCATGTTGCATGATGTAAAAGGTAGGTACATACATAGTACGTTTGATGGAAAAGCACCAAAGGAGCATTTGCATGTACTTTTTGAGAATTATAGAAACAGAGTAATTTGCTTTTTAGTAATTAGTAATTACAAAGTCTATGAACTTATGAACCTGAATCTTCTTCACGGTTTTATACTGCTTTTTAGCTTGCTTGAGTTTGTATTTTGCAAAAAAAAGCTGACCCAAATGAGAAAAAGAACAAATAATATTATGTATCCAATGCAATTGGAATTGGAACGCCAAAAACTAATAATGATCATGTATTGTATTTGAATCTGCAGAATTTACCTAACCACCTATTTAGTTCAACTAGTTAATTTAAATTGATACTAGTTGATATGATAATCGTGAATCAAGTAATAGCATTGACTCTAAATAAAATGCTTTGCAAGTTCATAAAATGAAAATGGAAGCTTGTTTTCTTTACGTTCTTTTTCTTTCCATGCAATTCATTACATGAGTCCGAACAACGGCGCAATAATTTTTATAATACAGCGAATTTTATAGTTCAAAGTCAGTCATTCAAAATATAGGTATCATTCACATATAACATGATTACAAATAAAATGCATCTACTTAACCATTCAGAATATTATAAAAATTCATTACAAGCTTATAGCAATAATCAATCACTCAACAGTGACAGTGGGTCAGAGTTGAAGATTCATCCTATGTATTCCATTACGTAACAAGTAGATGCACCCATAAAAACGTTTATGCTTTCGTTAGAAACGTAGTCAGCAAGTAGAATAATGCAAGTACTACAAAATTACCTACTACACAACATTCCGAAATTCCTAATCCTGTTATCGTGTTGTTTTACCGAAGGAGTAAATGTGAAATTGATTTAAAATTTAAATATATTAGTAATATTCTGTTAGAAATTATCACTTGAGTAACTTCAGACTTTTATAAATTTGGTTCTGAACTTGTGACGGAAGTTCAAATACGCATTTTTTCGACATAAACATGGCAGAAGGCACAACATTTTCCACGGAGGTAAGGAATTTTTGTTTCGGGAAGAAGTCCATCTTTAATGGAAAATCTAAGAATCTCTTTTACTCATTATTTAATTACTTTTCGTACATAAAACATGCTGTTTTGATTGATTGCGAACTGTGGTGTAGGTGGTCAGAGCAGAAACCATACTTGTGACATGGGACCTTGTCAACTAGGTGGAGAATCATGATGTGCTCGAGCTATCGTCAGCAGGCTGCCTTGTTGAAGTCGGCAATCCGAAAGTGGCTCTCTGGCTATTTTTTCAGCGGTTAGAGAAAAGCTACCAAGCAGTCATTGGTGAAGTTGTACCTAAATGGTACTCCTTATGCGCGGAAGTATTGCGTTCTCGTCAAAATGTTGCCATTACAGTACACGGGTTGGACATGAATTTCGCGGGACGTCAACTTGCTGCCCGTAAGTAACAAGGACTTTCTTCTCATTAGCCAACTGTGCAATTTTCCTGTGTTGATATTAATATACAATCAATCTTTTTTAGATGGTACTATTGTACCAACAAAGGCAAAGGGGAAAGTGGTGACAGTTATCGAGGAATTTATTCAAGTACAACAGGAACCTCGAGGCAAGCAAAGTGCAAGTGCAACTCCAGGACAACTTCTAGCGACGTGGAGAAATCATGGTTTAAAAGATTTGAAACTTGGTTTTGAGATCTCTCTGTTCCATATCAATGAACTCGGCATGGATGAAGAAGCAAGTCTTGGTGCAGGTGGCAGTGAAGAGGCGGTCGAAGCTGAAGCATCATTTATTGAACAGTTGAAAACCATGTACACGGCTGCAGACAACTACTCGGATTTGAAATTGGAAACAAAGGACAACATGACCTTGAGTGCTCACAAATTCCTACTTGCGGCCCGAAGCCCTTACTTCCGTAAACTGATTGAGTATGCGGTGAAGAAGGACAATTTTGATGGAACTATTAAAATGTAGGACGTGAATGGTAAACCACTAATGACCATCTTGCATTGGATGTACACTGGTGAATTACATGAGAACGCTGGAAGGGTCATGGAGGAGGTTGTGGAGGCGTCCATCAAGTTTGAGCTGACTGATCTCCTCAAGGTTTTGGACAAAAAATTGGTCACTATTTGCAACAAGGAAAACATGTTTCGCTTGTACCAGGTGTCTCAGAAAAATGCCATGCCTACTGCCATGGATGATATTTCTGCGTACATTCGAGAGTAAGATTTTTATGTGCTAATATGTTATGATTATGATTTTTCAATCCAAGCACTTCGTCCTTTAATTATATGCTGAGTTTATGCATTTTGTTTCTTCTCAAATTCCTTTCAGAAATCTGTAAGCTGAAATCTTCATACATGTTTTGTTCATTACTCTTCAGCAGTGGAAGCCTGGAAGTCGTAATTAGTCGAAAATGTGAGAGTACAATTATTCATGTGAAGTATTTGTTTATTTCAATCAATTAATTACAATGAAATACAATGTTCATATGCTTATGCTTTTGAATTCTATTTTATGTCTACTTTTTGCAATCAATACTGTCAATTAAATACTGTATGAAAATGGTTTTACTAGATGCATAGTAGAATTAAGAACAGGCGCGTCATACGGGGTGGGGACGGAGGGGATCTTGTCCCCTCCTGAGAATCCCACATCCCCCCCAGTGTCCCCA
>JAQFXM010005917.1:0-14097 GCA_034693345.1 Entomobrya multifasciata | reverse complement strand
TAATGATTGTATGACACTAATCATTAACTATTCACTAGTCACTGGTTACGCATTTTCGAGCATTGATTTGTATTTTCTAAATAATTTTTGATCGTGTTAGTCCTCAGTTTCCACAAGCCTCTTACATAAATAAATATACGATGAAGCATCGGATATTTCATGTAGTAAACGATCATTGATTGATGTGTATATAGTACATACTATATTTCAGAAAATTATAAGCCAAATAGCCAACTCAAATGCAAGTAGTGCATGCTATAATAATGACTTTCGCATTTTTTTGCATTTAATAACTACATATACGTTCTGACAATAGTTTTTAAGCATAAATCGTGACTTCACTACATAGTTTGACGAGTAACAGGTTTCTTTGAATTTCGAGGAAAGCAACTTTAGATGGTAAAAATGCCTCTTATGTGAAAAGAAGTTATAGGTTTTATATTTTCGAATTTAACTTGGCATAAACACATCAGACAAATCTTGCACACAAAAGCTCTTCACTTTGTTTTCCACAGCAGAAGCGCAGAGAGAGAAAATTGGAACCGTGGTAAAAACGAAATCCATATGATAGAAGATAGAATAGCAAAGATCTGTCAAAAATACTTATACCAATGCATAAATTGTTGTTACATATCAAGTCCCAGTACAAAAGCAAACGCATCTCTGTTTTCAGTACCAATTTAAAACACTGACTGATTTTTTAAACGCAAAATAAAATGGCATTTCAAAAGTTATCATTGGAATCCTTACAAAGGATTCGTCCAATGCTCTTGAGCAAATTTCCGAAAAGTGCAATGGTACTCAATCAAAATAAATTACTTAAATTCAAAATCCAGCATCCAATTAGTTTAGCAAAATTTTGCTTGATTCATGGATAAAAAATTGGATTTATCGAACTAGATGCTGAACATTCTTGACATGACAGTAAGTGGTAAATACCCAGATGAAGACAATGTCAGTATTTACGGCTACAATGGTGTAAAGAGCGCTGATGAACTGTTTCTGGATGTTATCATAAAAGCAAAAGTAATTGTAATATTTTTTGTGTTATAAAAAGTACCTTGTACAATTTACAAAACAATAGGTTTATAAAACTGGAAAATCTATAAATTAACTTTACTTTTTACAATTGCAGGGCCAAAATGTGGACTATTCCATAGTTTATGCCCCTGAAATTATTACGAACGACATGATCACTGCATTTTCTAAATCACACGATTGGACCAAGAATCACGAATATGGTGCGGCCCCATTGCATTTTGTTGAAATTTTGGAAAACATTGTAAATGAAAAAGGTGGAGCCTTATCCAAAGGTCCTGCAGATGACATGTATTTGCCAATACAATCAGCTCTGGAACTCAATTTAGAGTGGGTAAATAAAGATATAGAATTGTAAATATTCTTCTTGTAAACTTCAATACTACATTTTATTAATTTTCGTTTGATTTCGAATGAACTAAATATAGACAGGGTCGAGACCATTTAAGGGAACAATTTGTAGTGGACAAGTTATTACCTGAACACGCAACTAAAGTTAACGCGCATTGGAAATATGGAGGAGATGGATACGATCGTAGTATCGCACAAGCTATTCGGGCTTTTGGAGCAGCAGGAATATTTAAAAGTCAAAATAGCTCGGATGAGCGATCAGACGAAAACCTGGTTAGTTGGGTAATTCTTATGCGGTTAGGAACCTTAAATGCTCTACACACTCTAGACGAGTATAGATGCAAAGGGCTTGGACGTTGGACAATGGAAGCTGCCTCCAAATGGATAGCACAGGAGGGATTGATACCTTTGTGTGAAATTGAGCCTTACAACAAACAGTCTAGATGTCTCGTGGAAAAAATCGGATACAAGTTTATTCAAGAGGTTTGCTGGATGCGTTATACACCTCCCGAGGGACAAAAGTCATCAGTGTAGTCATTTAAGTTTTTAAAAAGGACGAAAGAACAGCATTCCATTTTTAGCTTTATGACAATCTTTATACTAGTAACAGTTAAAATTGTTTAAATATGCGTAATGTAAAGAACGTGTACTGGAACTAAAATTTTAACTCATTTCTTAATCTGATTATTAAAGAAAAGAAAATCTCACGTTTGTACCTAAATCTATCATTTGTTTCGTAAGTTGGTTAATATCCTTCATCAAAAGAAAAAACACGTTGAATTGCAATAATGCGTTTCACTCACAAATAATGCAATTTACACAATTCATATTTCAAATATACGCACGACGCACAAGGCACAATTTGGCTGCTCTATTATTAGCTTTATTTGATATACAATGTTTACAGTTTTATTAGTTATTGTTTAAAATAGCGATATAACTTATAATTACTTGTCACAAGAACTGATTTATCAGCATTACATACGCGCTGTGAGTTCATGGTCGTGGGGAGTTTCCTGAGTTTAAACCAATTATTACTCTGGGATTGGTCGATTGTTGTCGATATAGGTACTTGATTGACGGGATTTGCTTCTCGAAATTACAAGCATAGCAAAGAAACTTTTAATTGTAGTAGTCGAATTAAGGAGAGAAAGTAATTGAAATATCTTTTGTCAAACGCAATAAATCTCACATGGCCAAAATTATTCTGTTTTCGTCTAGTCATCCGCTGGGGACAACAATGAATTACAAGTGAAGTGAATGTACTGCGATACATAAATTGATCAGTTGATCACACATCGAATTCACCATCAATCGACGCTGACGGTGGTGCTCTTATCATATCATATCAGTGATATCATACATAATATATAATGAAACAAGTTTCAAAGATATCAGTATTGAATTTCATGTCTCATCTACTTCATCCAAGTAACCCTTTTACACGTGACTAGAGCACAAATAACCAATGAACGTAATTTTGGCATATTTTATATTAATTCGTCAATTTGCATACTATTACACCAAAAGAATTTAATTTAAAAAATACTTTTTTATTTCATGGGCTATTCTCCAATCATCATAATATTCACAACTTTCCTTGTCTTGATCCCTTTTACTTTTTAACTCGTGGCTGAAAGCTACAAGTATCTATTTCAATACGTTTTAAGTTTGACTGACACACTTCCGTTGATGAAAAGTAAAAACTTACCTTGCGACTATGACCCTTCTTAAGGCTAGAAAAAAGTAATAAATCGTCGCATATATACTGTCAAGAATATTATATGAATATCAGTGTGTATTTAACAAATAACACTTTGAAATATGAAGAAAAATAAATTTTAATAACGATTTTGTAAAAAAAAATGATACATGCTTGATTGTTTTATAGGCTAACCGAGTAATATACACGCAGCTCTCTACTCTTTTGTTATACTATGATTGCTTAATGACTACACATGTGTCATGGTTTGATCTTCAATACGGTTTGTACTTTTCGAACTTCAAAACATTTTCCCATATTTGTCGGTTAAGGAAGTCTCTATATATAAGGTATAAACACATACTTACCACATAGACGTATTGCATGTCATGTACTTCGCTTGTCATGTCCATATACATAGTTTTTTTTTAAATGTATGAAATTACAAAAGGGAAGATGCCCTTACAACAATAGCACGTATACCGGTTTTGCCTTGTTCATGCCAAACTTTTTTTTCGCATAATGCACCTTTTGAACAATGCGTCATGTCGTCATGTTATATTATCAAAAAGGTACCTATTTTTTATCGAAAGGGAAGGTGGGGAGGATGGGGGTAGATACGATATACCTGTTCTTTTACTGACATGTTACCTGTCCCTTTTTACTTTGATGTTTACTTGAATCTTCACTTTTTCTGCATTAGTTCATCTAACGACTCGGTTCAGTGTACTGGCGAATGATTCAGAGGTTAAAAGTGACAATGAATCTTGTTGATATTAATTATTATATAAAGCAACAATGATTTTTACTCTAAATTTTTATTGGGCTCGTCGCTATAAATAGTTAACGTGTTTCGTAATATTTAACTTACACCGAAACATAACACGGAAAATCGGAAGTTTTTATTAGTGCAGTGCCAAGAATATATTGTGCTATTGGCCTGGCTTGGCCATAGTGAAATGAAGATGAAACTGGGCTTTAAATTTGTTAGTTTGACTAGTGTCGTAGCATTGATTTGTTGTAGTTTAGCCACATATTCAGAATGTAGTGCAATAGGATTTTATCAAACGACGGGAGTGATTGGGATTCTTAGTACAATTTTTGCAGGTATTTTTTCATTGTTAAATAAAATGGGTTTGTTTTTTGTTATGATCAATAATTACTTTTTTAATTGTAGGAAATCATCATGTCAGCGCACTACCTCCATCATTGTTTCGGAAAAGATTAGGTTCTCCTATGCCACAAATAGGTAGTCCAATATCAAATGACGATGAGGATTCTGATGAGGATGAGGAAGATGCAATGGATGATGTGGATGAAAACGAGAGTAGGCCCAGAGTAGAACCACACATTACCCCAATGAATCGTGATCAATGTCTTGCAAAACTTCTGTGCGGAATGAGTGTACCAGTTACAGGTGGCAGCTCCAAGAAAAATTACTACAGTGAATATGCTGATATCGTTAGTAAATTTTTCGAAGCATTTCCGTAAGTATTTAACAAAAAAATAAAAATATGATCGTAAATAACAACAACAATAGATGTAAAAGTAAAAGTTGGTGCTGTCATGTGATGGCGTCATCATGTAATGAGTTTTTATAAACCAAAAAAGCTTTAATGTTTAATTCACACGTAATATCCCAGTTCATAGTTCAAGTTCAACATAACCATAACCATCATCATTTCTGTAACTTTTTATGGTCTACCCACATAATTGATGTATGTATTTGTTATCAGTAGGCAAGGGGGTTCACTTAAATGATATGTATGACTGTGCGCAAATGCACTTTCATGTCATTGTTTGAAAATCGAAAGTTAAAACAAGATTCTTGAAAACTAAAAACCAAAATGTTATCAGCCTCCACTTGCAAATATGTAAAGCTGGTAGTGTTTTCTTTGAGAGTGCTTCCTAAATTGGTTAAATATTGTGATTGACTAACAAATGTACGGGCAGGTTGCATGAACCAGTATGCAAAACGACCATCTTTTAACAATCTAATTGCTAATATATGTAGCTTATTATTATTAGCTAAATGGCACTCTTAAGGCCTGCGTCTAATTGTTTGATGTTTTATCTGGTTTAACGTGTGGTCCCCATCCTGCGCAGTGCGTCGAAATTTCGTCTCAATTTTTTTATATGTAATTAATACATGATAGCTAGATCAGCAGAGTATTTCCGAAAGGTTGGGATGTTTTCATATTTTTCCTTCAATTTAACTAAATTGTTCTGTACAGCTATCAACAGTATGTATTTTACTTTGTCTGTAATATTTTATTCTTTACTCATTCAATCATGAATCAGTTAGTAAGTCAATATGGCAAACAAACAAAACCGGTTCTTCTGCATTTAGTTAACAGTCTGTGTGCCAATGGGTGTTGAGATTGCAGAAAAACGCAACCAGAAGTAAACAGCAACCACGCGATCATGCTTTCTCAGAAATTAATCTCAAAGCAATATATAGCCTTACATAGTATAAACATGCTAAATTGACACTTTAGTGGTTTAGTGCATGAGTAGTATAGTATTCATTATAACGAGTCATCGGTTAACTACTATCGTGATTCTTGGTTGTATTAACTTGCAAAATGGGACGCATTGCAAAATATGTATAACTTTGCCTAAGTCCTAATCAGTTAGAGGTACTAACTATAATGATACTACGAAATGTTTTACTATTTTGATAAAACACATGCAAAAGATTATCAGACAGAACCGTGCACCTGACGAGTTGTAGAACAGTCTCTGAGATGTGTTATTAGTAATCGTACGGAAATGATGCTACCGGTCGGTCACATACCTTTTTGATTATGAGAAAGGCAAGGCAAGCTATTTAGAAATGAAAATGAAAGGATTCCACGCAAAAAAGGTGAATAGTACATGATACATATCTTTGTATCAAATACAAAGAGCTCTGTAACATTATTATTATTATTCTTAAAGAATGCAATAAGGATGGGCAATGAGAGAGAAAGTGAGACACTTACTAATATGTATTTTTTCTATGTATTTCTTTTGTCGAGAAAACATGAATATTTTCGCACAGAATGCAGTCTGAAAAGTTTTCAGAATAACCCGTCGTATTCTTTCTTTGAACAAACTTGTGAGTAGTTTTGAGTAAACAAAAGATTCTAATTAAGAAAAAATACATTTTGTTAAAATAATGTAATGATTATATTTATATGCATGATTAGTGTTAAAAAATCAAGTCTAGCAACTATTTATACATATTTTTTTCGATGGCATTTTGTCAAGTTGTATGCATGTTAATTACTTGTTAATGCCCAGGGTGTTCTCTGTCTCATAAACTTCCGCCGGAAATGAGATGAATAAAAAGTAGGGTTAGGGTTTGCAAACCTTTTTAGTCTGATGATAGTGAATGAGTGGAAACAATTAATTATTTATTTTGTGCTATTAACATTTTATAGATATGATGAAGAATTCCAAAGCAAAGAAAGCATCGAGACATACGATGACTATAGTAATGAGGATGATGGCAAGCCAACTCGAATGAATAGTAGACGGAAACCGTTGAACTCTACACGAATGGCAGCTACCGCACCAACTCTTCAACTGTTTGACTTGGCATTAGTCGACGTGGGGAAACCGGAAGACTTAGCAAAGAACCGGACAAGAAAAGCAGCTTTTGAAAAGGTTCCTACAGGAAATGTAATGGGGTTTTTATACTAATATCACTAACACATAGTTATGGATGACTGGTTATGAAACTAAAAAAGATCTAACACGCTCATCTTTGCACATTGAATTAAACAGCAGTCCCCTAAGTGTTTTTTTTGTACATTTTTAGAGAATAGCACGAGCCCGAAGAATAGTTGAAAATCTTGGACAAAAGTTGCAAACAGTTCGGGAGTGCCAGTCAATTCAGGGATGTCCTTTCAGTTTTAAACAGCTCCGTGAAAAGCTGAGGAAGAAGGAAGCTCAAAAGATCTCTTCAAATGTTCCTCTGCCACCTGGTCCGGTGTGGCCAGTAAGCTCAAAACGGAAGAATGAGCCTTCTTCGTTATCTTTCCAGCCTAAACCATATACAAGGCCACAAAGCCGTCCAAGACCATTACCTCCAGTACACAAACCGGAATCATTGGAACTCTTTTCTAATGAGGAACCAACATTTCCATTTAAAGACACAAAAACTGGAGATGATGAAATGGAAGAAATATTTGGACCCGCTCAAGTTTCTAAAAAGCCCCTTGGTTTTCACCAAGGCGTTGACGAGAACTTTAACTACGAATACGACAAGCCATGGCGGCCTGGACAGAATGAAGACAACAGCTATAATCCTAATCCATGGAAAAACCATGGAAGACCTCGGCCACAGCCAAAACCATTCTCAAGACCTAGCAATGAAGGGCCTCACAGAATGCCACCAAGACCACCGCGGCCTGGTGGTAACCAGCCAGGGAATCAGAAAAGATATCCTGCCCAGAATCAAAATTCTCAATACTCTAGAAGACCACCACCTCCTGTAGTTAAATCTAGACCAAAGAAACCTGCCGCACGGCCAACCGTTGCATCTCCAGTAAGCACCACAACCACCCCTAGAAGTCCGTTCCCAAAAAAGAAAATTTCATACTTGAATTCGCCATACAAGAAACCTAATATGAACAGTGGGGAGGACGATGAAGGTTCTGAGGATATCAACAAGGTAGCCCCTGTAGAGCTCATTGGTAACATGGACGCTGGGGAGCAAGAACCAACTACTACGAAGGGAACCACAACGGCTAAACCAGAAGTAACGGAAAGCCCAACTGCTTCCAGCAAGAAAAAAGATGATGACGATGACAGTGATGAGTATGATGACGATGATTACTATGATGATGATTACGACGAGGATGATCAAGATGATGATGATGAGTACAGTGACGAAGAGGAGGATGACAAGGAATCTGGTAGCAAGAAAAAGAAGCAGAAAGAGAAGGTGAAAGATAAGAAGAAGAAAAATAAGCAAAAGAGGAAAAAAGAAAAGGAAGAGGAGGAAGAAGAAGAGGAGGAGGATGAAGAGGACGAAAAAACTACTACTACTACCAGTACTACTACTAAAGCACCAGTAACAAAAAAGAAGAAAGTTAATTTAATTCAAAACGTTGATGATGAGAACGAGGAACTGGATGAAATGTGGACAAAATTAAATTTTGCTACAACTGGAGCTAATCATAAGGCTCCTGAAAAATACAAAAAGAAAGAAAAGGTAAGCGAAGGTGAAAGCGAGGCTGTTCAGGAAGTCATTGCCACAGTGTCAGATGAAGACGCTGAAGGTGATGACGCAGAAGAAGATGAAGAGGATGAAGAAGATGCTAGAAAAGGCAGCATAATGACTTTGCAGACGGTAAGGGCTTCATCATCTTCCGCATCAGATGAAGACGACGATGAACTAGATGATGAGAATCTTTCTAAGCCAAAAAGATATAAATTAAAGTCCAAGGGCAAAAAATCCAAACCTAAAAAGGATGAAGATGAAGAGGAGCTTGCATCAGATCTTGCTGAACCTCAGCTTATCACAAGAGAGGAAACACAAACGACACCAGGAAAGCCAAAGTCCAAGAAAAAGAAGACTAAAAAGAAAGCAACAAAGAAGGGGTCTTCTGAGGAAGAGGATGTTAGCGCCGCTGCCCGGAGAAAACAAGTCATGATGGAAATTGGTGGGAGACCATTGGTACCCAAGCCAGATCTTGACCAAACCAACCAAAAAAAGACTACTAGCTTGATTGGAAACCGATTTAAATTTCAATTTATAAATCCGTACGGACCAGCTCCACCCGGGGACTCCAACTTACCCGGAGCATATACCCCGCTGAAAACTTCTTTTGGACCAAATCCTGTAGGCTCTTCAGCTGGAAGTTCCATGGGTGGATCTCATCCTTCTGCCATGTCATCTTTACCATTTAAATTCAAACTCAATCCTGGAGCTCTCGGAAACTTGGCTGGAAGTGGAGGAGGCCACATGGTACCTATCGGTGGATTTCCCGGGGTTGGCTCATCATCATCGGCGTCGGGTTCAATAGAGATGCCAGATCCTCACCACCCACCACGACCATCAGTATACAGTCCATCATCACAACAAAACTCACAACCGCATCAGCAAAGACATGAACATTTCTCCTCGCCATCATCTGGTCTTTCAGGTGGTTCCATGGGGGGAATGGGGGGAAGTAGCTTGTTCAAATTGAATCCTCTTCCAGCTCTTTCGAATTTCTTTAAACGGCCATCTTCTTCTAGTTTTGACCCTATGAATGGACCTGGACCTGAGGGTCATGGTCCACCACCTGCGGCTGCATTTGTTCATAGGCCTATTGGTCCTGAGAGTTCGCATTACAACCGGGAAAGGCCGTCCCCAGCCAGTGGAAGTAGCAATCCAGCAAGTAGTGGTAGTGGGGGTAGCAGCAGTAGCAGTGGTAGTACAAAGAAATATAAAGCCAAGAGTAAGAGTAGATCAAACAAAGGTAAATCAGGAAAATTGAATAAGAATGATATTACCAACACATTCATCTTTTGATATGCAGACTTAAAAAAGCCTGAGTTAAAAAATAAAAGTTTGAGTTTTTGCTTTGTATGTCTGTTTGACAATATATTTGTAAAAAGTAGAAAGTCTGAAATGCTTGAAAATTAATGAAATTTAGTTATACGAACAACGTATCGTCAAAAGAAAAAATAAAGAAAACGATTACAGTTTGTATTGAAATTGTTGACCAATTTTGTAGTACGAAAGTTTTGTGAGGCTGGGTCGAAAACTAACATTTACCTCAATTAAATTGAAATTCAGGTGGTATTTTATGATGGCTTTTCCATACGCCTTTGCTGTTTATATATTATTTAAGTGATGATAATTTTTTCATAGCTTGTTATTACTTTTAATTTTGAAAAGGCTTGTACAATTGTTCAATAACAACAATATAAACAGTTTGTAAAGCTATTTAATTTATCAGTACTGGTCAGTTAAGTTCATTGTATTCTAGTGTGCTCGATATTATGGGTGTTATATATAATTTACGCATTTATATAAGTTGTGAATGGTAAAAATGCAACATATTTCTTTGATGTAGCAAGTTTAGAATGGTTAGGTTATAATGATGTGTATGTATGTATTTATTTTGATAATTTATAAATAAAGCATTTTATAACAAACAATTATCGAAACCCGGAGTTCCAACTTATTTTCAATAGTATCTTTGTCAGATCCACCGAAACAAGACACACGTGGCATATAGTTTCCCTCCTTAATTACAGTAGTTTAATTTTTTAGTACAAAATTAATACGATGGCGTAACCAGTTCAAAAGGCGTATGTAATTTTAGCTGTCTAAAATCAGATTTGACCTTAAAGAATTTTCTAGCATGCATTATTATTAACTTTCTCCAGTATGTCATAAATTATGAGTTGAATATAAAGTTAATATATTGATAAACAGCTCTATTGAATTCAACCATGTCTTAAAATATAGTTCAAAATCAACAAATCATTATTATTTATTGTATTATAATTGGACGCTAAAAATGGTACTCAACTGCTTTTATGAAGTTTGTCTTGTATTTGTAAACTAGTCTGTACTCTATACTCTGTAGACATTTTTAAAGCCAGCAAACCAATAAATGTATAATTACCTGAGCACTTCAATTCTAAAGCAGATAATAGAAATAATAGCATGTGCCAATATTAGTTTAGCTTTTTGAAGGTCCTTAGTCCTTCGAATTAAACTCTATAATTTTACTTTCTGTGTACATATAGGTATTTTGTAACTAAAGGCCGTCAAGTCATTAGTTTTGAGCAAACCCCATAAATTTTGAAACATCGGAGTTCACAAAAAATGAGTCAAAATTGCAGAAGTTTATTTGCTCAGTGTGCAATAAGAATTTATAACTTTACAGTCTTGTTTCTTTAGGGTTTACTGTTTTGCATGTCCATTCGTGACATCGTGATGTTTCGCAAAATACGGATTTTCGCAATAATTATAGCATTCCAATCAATCAGTACAGTTCCACATATGCTAGCTCAACACAATCAAATTTCTGATCTTATAATAAAATATTTTGGAAACTGCGATATAATTTGGTTTGAAGATACAAGAAATGGTGAAAGTGTAACAAACTGGAAAGCATTAATAGACGATTTTATACCCAACGATTATATTAGATATATGCTCTCCCTAAAGACTCCAAATTTTGGAAAAACTGATAATGCTTTCTCTATTAGAAAATACTCCCAATGTCTACTTACATTAGCCAAACTGAATGAAGGAATAATTCATCTTCGTGAATTCGAACGTTTACTATTCAATACATTTTATTCTCCATCCAAATCTGAAGAAGATTATTTTATTTTTATCACATCTGAAAAACACATTCAACCCATTTTAAATTCTTCAACAAGCAAAAAGTTAAAGTACAAACTTGCCATTCCAGCAATTTCTCAAAAGGACGTTTTAAATGGACTTTCACTATGTTTTTATTGTCCACTTGAGAAAATGTCACAACTGGTGACAATCGACTTGGAAAATGCTACATTGCGAGAAAACATCTTTCCAGATTTCACACTTAATGGTAATGGCTACTCCATGCGAACTAGTTCACCAACAAAGTACAAATTTACAACTGAAATTGAAGAAATTGATGGAAATTGGCATCTCATCCGTGGCATATCGAAATCGATTATGGATGGTGTTTTACCCCATTACAATTTCACATACAATGTATTCGCAAGCCCAAACGGGGACACGGGATTACCCAATAAAAATGGAACATGGAATGGTTGTGTAGGTCAACTAATGTCGGGAGAAGCAGACCTCGCATTGACAACATCCTTAAATCACGCTCGATATTTAGTCATAGGCTTTTCAACAGCTGCATTTTATGCTTGGGTCAGTTTCACTGTTGGACAGCCAAGACAGTACTATTCCTGGAAGGCAATATTTTGGCCATTTACTAAAGAGCTTTGGATAACTATCATCTCATCCCTTCTGACAGTTGTTCTTGTTTTTAAATTATTTGAAAAATACGAAATCAAATATCATCGAAGACGAAAAGCAAGCATGCAAGAAAACCTCATTACTGAAGTGACGTTCGTTCTGATTGGTAGGAATGCTCAATGGAAGTCAGACGCTACATATTCAAGGGTTTTACTTTGTATATGGATTCTTTGTTCATTGGTAATTAATTCATTGTATAATTCGAAAATTGTTGGATTACTCGCAATGCCCATCTATGAAAATCCTCCAAGAACGTTTGAGGATTTGGCCGACTCCAAGTATTCTGCTGGAATGGACATTGCTGGTGGCAGTTTATATGCATACTTTCAAACTTCTAGTAGTCCCATTTTTCAGAAAATGTTCACAAAATTTGAAAGCCCAAAAGAAACAGTTAACTGCTTTGCGGATGCGACAAAAAGGGATTTCGCTTGTGTGACGTGGGGAGGTGTAAGTATGCATACCTATTTCATATTACATATTACTATACATGCATACAATTTGAAATCATTTTTGGAATATGTAGATAAAATGATATTTGTTGAAGCTTTTGTCATTACTGCAGAATGATCTGATAAGGCATATTCTCTCTTGTTTAATAGGTTTCCGATTATATCTCATGGCGTAATTTTACTATTGTGGATGGCCGTAGTCCTTTGCTTCGTGCAACGGACATAACCTACTTTGTGCCTTGTGGATTAGCGATGCCAAGAAATGCTGTGTATAAGCCAAATTTTGATAAAACTATTTCCATGATATATGACACTGGGCTTGGGAACCGGTGGATTATGGATGATTTGGAAGCGCTACAAGGAAACTTCTTGAGATGGCAGCGTGAAGAATTGAATAAGACAGTTGTGAAGTATGGAGATAATGGACCTGCTATGCTCAAAATGTCAAGTGTACTGGGTGTCTTCTATGTATACGGCATTGGACATACCGTTGGACTTCTTGGATTCTTCACTGAAAAAGCACTTTTGAGCGGTGCCAAAAATTCCCTTTTATGGCACGTCGTGAGAGCTCGTTTATTACGGAGAGAAAGCTTCAATACTAATTCATATTTTACATAAATACATAATACACTGGAAACTAAATTTTCCGAAAATATTTTTGTTATTTAGGTATTTACCATGAACATTGGGTCCATTTTATTGTTATCTTATTTCGAATCCTAATTTTCATGCACACGTATCGTAAATATTGAGATTGATCGAAGAACATAAACCAAAATTGAACATTGCTAATGAAATGCTGTTTAAGTAATACATAATAAAGACACAATAGTCATACTATTGGGTTGATTATAATTATTTGATTGGTTGATTCTTTTATCTTGAAGAGTTAATTGTATATTTTGAGCATACTGCTGGAATGAGTATGATTTTCCACTTTAAATAGATTTATATCGACTGATTTCTTAATGACACTTATGACCTTAATAACGATAAGTGACATTGACAAAAGCATTAATTAGAATTTTAAACATCTTAAGTTCATGTATACCTGCTATACATCTATTCAAAAGTAACATTTCGCTGAAGACGAACAATACCAAATTCTTGAAACTAACACGTTTAACGAAATGTAATGCATACAAAGAGGTAAACAAAGACATTAGAAGTTCCTTGAATACATGCATACTTTTAACGAAACGGTATGCACATGAAAAAGTATGAGTACATAATTTGGCACTTTGGCCGTATCGACTATTTGATTATGTATCTTTAATCCTTCCATTTCATACAACTGGTGTTAGTTATTATTACCTTATGAATGTTTTTATATATAGGTACAAATATGATTGTTAGAAAAAAGCTGAGATGAAAAGGTCAAGTTTATTTACTTTCACTTCAAGGTAGTGTAATAGTGAGGTCCCAACCCAATAAGATTCTACTTTAGTTGGCAATGTATTTTCTTAAATTCTGTGTTGGTGCCAGAAATTATTTAAAATAAATAAGAATAAACCATTGTAACGATTAAATTAAGTAGCCGTATCAAATCAAAGAAAAATCAAAATTGGACGATAGATTCGGAA
>JAQFXM010005916.1:0-14100 GCA_034693345.1 Entomobrya multifasciata | reverse complement strand
ATCACAACTCCCAAATACTTAAAAGATTCTACCCTTTCCACCTCATTACCCCCAATAGTAATTGAGCCCTTATCCTCCCTTCTCGCTCTGTGATCTTTTGCTTTGTAAAAAACCATGTATTTAGTTTTGGATACATTAATTTTAAGCCCATTATCTTTACACCACTTCTCTAATTCTTTAAGACAGTCATTCATTTTTTTACAACCTTCAACAAAAGTTTTACAATCCGTATATATCACCAAATCATCTGCAAATAATAGGTAGGGCAAAATAATTGAATCACCAATATCATTTACAAATAAAGAGTAACAAATCGGACCAAGTTGGGAACCTGGAGGAACCCCAGATTGTATATTATATTGCTTCGACGTAAAATCTCCGTTTTGAATTACAAATTTTCTATCAGTAAAATAGTTTTTTAGTAGTTTTAACATGTATGGTGGTATTTTGTTCTTAAAATTACACATTAATTTTTTCATAAGTAACTTTTGATTGACAGAATCAAAAGCCTTGGAAAAGTCTATAAAGACTGCAACAGATTTTCCAGATCGTTTATCCTTATTCCCATATAAATCTTGTGTGAAAACAGACAAAGCTGTTTCACATGATCTCCCTTTGCGAAAACCATGTTGTTTTTCATCGAGTAATTCATTTACATATCTTAAAAGTCTACAATACACTATTCTCTCAAACACTTTAACAATAAAAGGAAAAGAAAGGAATGCATGCATCTTTTTTGGCTCAATGAACCAAATATGATGTGCCATAAACAATAAATCTTGTTTTAAGAGATACTGCCAACCGTTCAGGTGTGATGACTGCAACCAAAAGAACGATACCATCCAAAGGCAATCATCATTTAGGCGACATGCTTAACTAGTAATAAAAGTGCAAACAAGCAAAATGGCACAAGGCTGATTTTTATACCAAATGCATAATAAAGTTGTTCAATTAGGTGATTGAGTAGCAAAAAATCATTTTCAATTAAATGTCAATAAGGCTGCAAATACAATTGATTTACCGACCAATGTATGATAATGAAGATAGGTAAACAATTGTACATGGAAAAGGTTACACATATGATTTATTTGTAGGTGAGTTGGCTACTGACTCAGTGACTGAATTAAACTTAATGTAATGCAACAATATGTCACGTTTAAGGAAAAGTATATTGCGACTCCACCTATTTACTTGTTCTCCAGTAGATAAATTGAGATAGAGAGTAATGAATATTAAAACGAACATGAGAGAAATGCGAGGGAGAATGATAGTTAAACTTGAATCTCATCGTTCATCATTCAGAACAACGTTTAACGATTGTTATGGAATGTTTAGAATTTTGCCCAATATTTCTCTGCGGTGATTTTCCATGTTACGGCAACTTATCTGCATCAATTATTGACAGAGTACGCATGTAAAAAATTTTAATTGCTTGTAGCGAAAAATGTTTTTAACTTTTTTGTAATCAAGTACACATCTTGTTTCATTATACAAAGTTTGCATTACCACCAGTCACAATTCAATACTACCATCAACTATGCACAAATCTGTCCATGACTAGCTGCGGTGATAGTGATGACTTGTCTTCATAATCTTGACATTTTATCAAAGGAGATTAGTCGGAATTTTCAAAGTTGCCATTGTACATGTATGCTATAACCTAAACTGGGTCTATTTTAGTATTGATACATTGAATTTATGAATGGAAAATTGAATGGAACCGGCAACTTGTAAAGTGAGTTTTGATGTACGTACGCCATTTGTAATTTAAAAATACAAGATAGATTGTGTTTCTGATTATACATAATTTGGGTAACCTCTGTTTTCCCAAATTATTTTACTGATGCAACTTTTTGAGTACACGTTTCCCCTTTTTTGGTATACACAATAAATAAAAATTGAGCTGAAGATTTAGTGCCCTGTTCTTGCTCCTCTTTTAAGTCATAAAATCAACGGGTTGAAGTGAAATGGAAGACTGTCTGAAATCATAGCATAGTAAATAGTAAGTATTGGCATTCACACTGACGTGCAGTCTAAGAATCCTACACCATTTCCAACAAAAAATCATATTATTATGCAAACGAGTTCTTTTTATGTATTTTTGTAAGAAATAAAAAAGATGTAAAGTAGGCATAGAAGAAAATCTGAAGGTGTTACATTGCATAACTGACTCTGATTCTAAGAATTGTATTGGAAATATCAAAGTTTCTCCAGGGATTCAAATATGATACTACAACAGCATGAAAAATAAATTTATTTCTACAGTTTAATTTTTATATGCAACAAAAAAGGTACGTGATGTTTTGTGAGAGGAGCGATTTTGACGAATGCGAGGGTTTAAAATATTTACCTTCTAATCCATGTTGAGCATATTATTTATGTTACGGTATTTGTGTATATGCTATTTTTTCTCAAGATTTAGAAAAACCTACTTCACTATCCAATATCCAATGCGGGTTTCTCTATTATCCAATATCCTATTTCTTGTTTATTAAAAATCATTAATACTTTTTACAACTACCAAGTCATCTTAGCATTGGAGCAATGTGACAGAAAAATATAAAAATATATTCATTATCAAAGCAACGTCTGTAGAGATTTTCAAAGCGTGTGAAGGTCTAAGATCATCATATTAAAGTATAAAGGATTTCTGGTTACTGCTATTGTTTAAAAAGGTTGAATAGAAAACAAAATCGTAACATTTTTTTCATGAGAGCATGCCCGACAGTAGTTGTGTCGTGTTTGTCCATCCACACATTTTTCAATGGCTTAAAAATAAATGTCTAATATATAATTTAAGTTCAACATGATTTTTTGTGTATTCTGTGCGTACATTTATCTGCATTAGTAATGATGGGATTTTTTAAAACTATGTCCCTTTAACGTGAACATACAGAGATCCGACTGCAGACAGAAAGAGATGTTTTGCTGATCTTCATACCATCATCATCAGCAGCAGTGTTATCAAAGAAAGGGAAAAAATGGTTTGATAATATAATGATGCCCAATAAAAATGAAAAGCGAAGTGATGTGGTGTTGAAGCTTGATTGCACAGTGTGTTGTGATTAAAGATTTGGTACATGTCATGTAGTATGTGTGTAACTTTGCAGCGTAAAAGCCGACAAAATCTTCACACCTAGTTCATGAGTTGCAGCAGCAACAACTGAAAAGAGTTGATGATTATAGCGTCATGTTTTGTGATGAGTTTTGAGGTCTGCCTACGGTTGGTCATTAGTTGCCTGATATGAATTGTTAGAGTGTCTGTGCCAAAAAATGGATTAAAATACTATGAAAATGTACTGACGACTGATTTAAAAATTAACGCAATCTTAATAACCAATAGATTTAGATTTGTGGTTTGGTTTGTGACAAGTGGTTTTTTATTTGTGAAGAACGAAGATCCTTGCAATTAGACACCGTGCGTGCAATCAATTCAATTTAGTCAATTTGAACTAACTTATAATCAATAAAAGGGTAGAATGAACGAATGCAGAAGCTGTGAGTAATTTGAATACTGAAAAGCTCATTATTACTTGCATGCGTGGAGTTCTTGAAGGTGCTTGTCATTTTCTTAGTATCTGGTGGGCTTTGAGTTGTGACCTTGTCTCATGTTTCATGATAGCATTTTAATTTGTGATATTCCTTTGTCTTTAAAATAAGCAGAAAATGAAGTAAAGCAGAAGTTGATATTCAATTTGGCTGTAATTGTCGTCTTCTTTGCCTGTTGCAGTTACACGTGAGAATGTCTTTTTCTGTTTGTCGTTGTTTAATGCTGTTTTGACTAGGTTTAAATGTATGATTTGTTATATATAAATCATTTGGTTTTCATTCAAGCATGCATGCGAACAACTACGTCAATAAAGAATCAATGTTCAGTGGCATGAATAAAAGGATCAACGGCAACAGTTCAATTCCAGCCAATTGAGTGGAAACCACAATAATGCAATAAACGAGACAATAACACAATAGCTTTAAATGGGTTTTCCTTTATTGTGATTTTACCACATTCCTCTAAAAATAGGAAGACGACTAAGACGAGGACGGAAGGAAATGTGAAACCCCAATTTGACTTGAAACTCTTCTACTTTACTTTTAGCAATTCAAGCGAAAGAAAAAAATATATAAAAGGTAGTGAACTGTGAAGTGCTCAAAAATAAAGTGTAGAGGGGACTATTGGGAGTTGCTTTTAGAACTTCTTGACTGTCTACAATTTTATACATTAAATTATACTACAACATATTATGACGCAAAATGTAGCTTACATTCCATTCTGACTTGGCTCTTGTGGGAATGCCTAGACATTCCCTAGTTCCAAGAATTTGAAAAAATATCCAATGCACATGCATAAACATGAGTACACAAAATGAATAGATGTAAATGACTCAAATGCTCGTATTTTGCCTGTTTTATACACGACAGCTAGCCCAAAGCATTTTTTATTTTAATAATCAGTTAATGTCAATTTGGTTCTGAATAAATATATTTTACTATTTTTTCAATAGCAAGTCTCCAATCTGTTAAGAAAATAGGAAGCAGGACGAAATATCAGAGATTCCTAAAATTGGATTCCCTGGAGAATGAGACGAAATTCTTGGAAGAAAATACAGCAGTCAAGTCAAGTCAGACAAGAAGTCTGGAGGAAAAATGTGGAGAAATTATTAAATACGAAAATGAATGCAATATAGACACAAATGCATGTATCTTGTTCGTTGGCCAATCATAAAAAGGAACGTCAAATTGAAGTGATTAGTATATATGCTCGAAAGTTTTCTACAGAGAGCTTATTATGAATATGAAAAGATGTTGCAAGACTTATCTTGGATGATGAATGCTTCTAAATAAGAGTTTTTAAAAAGTTGGAATACTCAGAAGAACAGATACTAAACTTATTAACTTATCCAACTTGAAAGTTTGGTGAAGTGTGAAGAATATTTTGTGGTGTGTGCTACTATTCATCCAACATACTACCAGAATATGACAAAAGTTAAAGATGTGGAAGCCGCCACTGGCGGTCCTGAGCCAGGCTGGGCTAAAGCTATGAAAACTGGGTTTCTGAAAGGAGGCGGTGGTGGTGGGGTACCTGCAGGAGTTGGAAATACTTCAGATAATCTTCTTTCGAAAAGTGCCTCAGGGAAGAACAGAGGAACAAGTGGAAGTACTGAGGAAGAGTTAAAGTTACTTGGCTCAACGTCCTCACCAGATGGAAATACCAGTTCAAGTAGCGGAGGTACAAGCGTACCAAAAATAGTGCATTTATCGACGGTACCTGCTGGAGGAGCAAAAGAATTTCTTAGAAGCTCTTGTAGAGATGACGACTTTTTAGATAGTAATAATGCTACGTTAACTGTTAACGGAATATCTGCATTGGATGATCACACGACAACATATACAGGAACAATCAATTCCCTTAGTAAAATAAAGAATAGATTTAGTAGTAAGTATGGTCGGATGAGGAAAAGGGTAGTTTTCAAAAATGGAGATACCAATTTGCACCAGACAAATATTTCCAAGAGGAGACGCAAGTATTTGGCGGATTTGTTTATTACGCTTGTTGATTTACAGGTAATTCACTTTCATAGTTG
This sequence comes from Entomobrya multifasciata, assembly GCA_034693345.1. Taxonomy (NCBI): domain Eukaryota; kingdom Metazoa; phylum Arthropoda; class Collembola; order Entomobryomorpha; family Entomobryidae; genus Entomobrya; species Entomobrya multifasciata. The sequence goes on along the minus strand of JAQFXM010005916.1, from coordinate 8,518 downwards.
TTTTTTTAAATTGCAAAACATTTACATGAACAGTTTTACGAACGATGATGATGGTGCATATCACTTTGAACTTAACTTTTTTATGTTCCAGTGGAGATGGACATTTTTACTATTTGCAATGAGTTTTTTAAGTTCATGGACATGCTTTGCTGCTATTTATTGGGTAATTTCATACACACATGGAGATTTGGAAGTGGAACATTTACAGGAAGATTCAGGTATGTTACAATACATGAAAATTACAACGTTCCTTAATTCAAATTACTTAAAGTAGTAAATACAACTTATTTCGAATAGTTATATTTTACTTCACCTACAAATCTTTATAATAATTTACATCGTGTATTAACAATACCATTTTACACAGAGTTAGGAGTAGTACAGTTGTCTGATTATATTTAATGTCAACAATTTTTAGGCTGGAATCCATGTGTCAGTAATCTTCACGGGTTCACAAGTGCATTTCTTTTTAGTCTGGAAACCCAAACGACTATAGGTTATGGGTCCCGATACACAACAGAAGAATGCCCAGAAGCAATTTTTATGATGGTAAATAAATTTCGTTTCATATTTAGAGCAATTTATCTGTAATTTTTCCGTCGTGCGTGCATGTGAAAATTGGAAATGCAATCTACATAAGATATGCAGTTACAATTTCACTTAACTTGTTCCCATTTCAATTTTTGATCAATAGTGTGAACAAAAATTAGCAAAAATGTGCTCACATCATAGCCGAATCTAATCGTTACCTTGCCTTATACTTTAAATACGTAAATAGTATGTGAGTCTCTTCTTGATATGTATTTTGTTTATTTTCTTTTAGTGCATACAAAGCATCTTGGGAACAATAATTCAGGTACGTACACTTTCTCTTCATTTTATTTAATGGCATTTGTAGTCAAAATTGTTTCAGTGTATACCATAGTACTATATTATCCTTTAAATTCCAACTTCATCCCATTTCTCATTCCATATAAATACTTCAACTATTCTACTTCTCTCCTCCTTTCACCCACATCCTGCAAAACAACTTGTATAAGCTGAAAATCCATCCATTCATGATGTGTTTATTCTTATACAGTTTTTCCAAACAATTTTCTGCCTCATCTCACTTTCCCTCGAAAATTCTATATTTTCTTTGCGGCATAAACACTCCTAGTTTTTTATTCATCTTTCCAAGAACTGCAAACTAGTTTATTTTTCTGCAAAGAAGAGATGCAGCATTGAAAATTAAATATGATTTCCTTGTAAATTTAGTTTATCCTTTTGCTATAAAATTAGATCCCTTCCCAACAATTTACCTTAGAACATTGTATGCATGTGTATGTCCTTCAATACTTAAATATATTTTATCTCTTTGTTTTCTTCTTTCTGTGGATCCAATTTCAACGCTGCTGGTGTTTCCCAAAAATCAACCACTGGGTACCACACAAAAAATAATATTACCACATCACAAACGCATTACTCACCCTTTCACCACTGCGTATTTGGGTTTTTTGGCTTTATCCACTTTTGGTTCTACTATCTCTATCATCATCATCATCACTACCAACAACAAAGGCGTTTATGGTAGGTGTCGTCTTTACTAAAATGAGCCGTCCTAAGAAGCGAACCGAAACGCTCATGTTCAGCCGTTATGCAGTGATAAACAAAAGGGATGGAAATCTTACACTGCAAATCCGAGTAGGCGACTTAAGGGATCAGGTAATGCATATGATATGATATAAGGCGCGAGGTTTCTCTTTGCAAACTTTCTTTCATTTTGAAGTCAAAAGAAGAAAACTAAAATCAGATAATGTGTCAAACAAAAGACAAGGGCGAAGGAAGGTGGAAAATGACAAAAACAGAGAAAGTTGGGGAATAATATCTTGAACGAAGGTGTAAATTAATTGTCATTATCATGTTATCTCCAGTCAAGTCAAGAAACAAACTTCAAAGAAAAGAGAGAGGAGAAGTGATATTTCTGCGGTCATGCTGGTTGATGTGCTGATATCACCTCTCTCTCTGCATTTCTCCTTTTGATCTGACATTTTGATTTTGACAAGTTTTATTAAGTAAAATAGCTACCAAAAGTGTGAGCACAATGAGATCGTTCGTAAACAAAAGTGACTTGGTTTGTTGTAAAAAAATATCCAGTTACTTTTCTTATTTCTAAATGAAATGAACATTCCCTTGTGTTAACGATAAAGCTGTCAAACGAAATAGCTTTCTCTGTCTATTTTTACTCTTTCATTCCATCTCGGTTTTCTTCTCACACGTTTTAAGTAATTTACTAGTTTTATCCTATTTCACAATTTCAGATAATCGTTTTTCATTTCCTTTTGCTATATTTTTCTCTTTTCTTTATACATGTTTTAACAGAGCCACATAATCTGTGCCTCGATCCGTGCTCAATTGATCAAAAGACGGCAGACATCCGAAGGTGAAATCCTACCTTTCTACCAACACGAGCTCAAAGTCGGCGTGGACAGTGATCAACAAGCAATTTTCTTCATTTGGCCCATGGTAGTCGTTCACAAGATTGATCAGGACTCTCCCCTCTTTAACATTTCAGCGGAAGAGCTAATGAAAGAAAAGTTTGAGATTGTGGTCATTCTTGAAGGTGTTATCGAGTCCACTGGTGCGACCACGCAGGCGAGAAGCTCATATCTTCCATCAGGTTCGCTTCCAAAAATTCTTTTGCACTGGTTTTATGGCAATGATAATTGTTATGATAGTTATACTGACAAGTTTTGTGTGCGTGGATTGGATTGTGGATTGCACATTATAATCAATATGATATTAGGGTGTGGGTGTACATACGTAGGCATTCTGTAGAATTCCAACCAACCCATTCATTGAGAAAACCAGCCATGGTCATTATCGTTTTATATCACATAATAAGCTTTCTTTATGTACCCCTTTTTTCCGCTGACTCCACATTTTTGATGAACAAGTGTAACCGTTTATCGCTCCAATTACCCCGACCGTAAAAAGAGATCTTTACTTTTTGCGTCTTGTCTTGTGGGTGGATATGGTATAGTGAATTGGCCTCTTTTCAAAAGCACCACTGAGATGTTGATGACTATTATTGCTCCCTAAGTGATGCGTGAACTATATTGCAATTTCTACTCTCTATGTCTACGTCACACCAAAACAACTGAATTACACAAAGATGTGTGTATATAGTGTACTTACAACCCACAATACACTGACTCTCTTAATAAATTGTCTTTTTTGTATAGAAATTCTCTGGGGTCATCGTTTCGAGCCGTTGGTTACATTCAAAAAGGAACTAGGTGAGTACGCTGTGGACTACAGCCTCTTCAACAACACATACGAGACGGACACGCCGAGATGCAGAGCGAGCACTCTCCAAGAGATGCAAAACACTGAAGCGGATCTTACGAGAAAAGGTTAGTGAACGGAGAACGGCTTACGAAACTGGAGAATGTGAATGAATGAATGAATGCGATGCAATCTAGTGAACTACAATTATTATATATTATGTACGAAAAGTAGAAAAGGGAAGGAGACACACCAATTATCAATGTACTACTATCCCCTTCTTCTACAACTGTGTATTTGGTAGTCATTCTCCTATTTTATTTCGTTAATAATGAAATTCTTGCCGCTGTTGGATGGAGTCTGCAAAGTAATAAGAATGAGGGCAGTAGGGTGAAGCGGAAAAAATCTGTATAATATATATAATATGTCTCTCTTCTGGCCAAGCATGAATTGAAATGGAAAGCATAGATGGAAAGTGTGTAGAAATGTAATGGAGATGATTTTGGAGAAAAAAGGAGAAAACTTGCACAAGTGAACTTTCACAATTTTCTAAAAGTATTCTCCTACTTTCATGACATGTGCTTTATTATGTGAATGACCCCTCTTTACAAATTACTACAATGAAGAGTTGGGCAAAAAGAGTGAAAAGTAAAAGCATAAGTTTCCAATGTGTGATTGTTGTTGGTTAGATCTCTGGGTCATAAATGCAGTAGCAGTAGTACTTCCAGCAATAGTTTTCTTTTACATCTTCTTTTTTTTGTTTTTTATTCTTTAGTCTTTCATGAATGCTTATTTTCCTTTTATGTTTTTGGCTGTGGCGGTGGATATCACTGTTAATTTCGCTGCCATTTTAATTGAACCTTATTGCATCTCATATGACATTTCTTCTTTTTTCGCATGTTATACATTACTTGAAGGAAGCTTATTATACCTCCTTTTTTCTTTATTACAGGCCTGAGAATACTGACTCCATTTCACGTGACAACTGTGGAAGCTTCTGGAGAAGGTAATGTTGGTAATAAAAAGAAGTCTACAACACCCATAGTTAATATTGTTAGTGGTGGGGGTGGTGGAAGTGGAACGGCAGCTCCGGGAATCGGTAATTCATCGGCTTAAACATGAAAAAACTTTTTTCTATACAACTTAAACTGATATAGTATTACACAACCGAAATCCAAAAAATAACCACATGACATGACATCACATACATAACGTTTTCAAGACATATTTACTGCAGTACCAAGTCCAATCATTCACATTTCCACGTCATTCTACCACACGCGCCGTTTGAAATCCTGAACGAACTACAGCCACAGCTCATTTTCAACCTCCGTCTCATCTCTTCCATTCATTCATTTCCTCGTCGCCGTAAATTTAAGTTGGATGGAAAGGGACCGAGAGAAAGTGAGCGGCCATTCACTTTTGTATGTGTGCATGTCATGCACCTCCAAACAACACCGGCTTCATCGTACAAGCACCAGACAGACAATACCAAGAAGAAATGAATATACTGCTCACAAAAGCTCGAAAACTTTAAGGGAGAAAGTAGAAAGATATAAAGAGTAAGATGAGAAGATATGCCTACAAAAGGTAATGAATAAATTGTTCCTTTCTTCGTAGTCTTGTCTTCATATTCAACAAAATAGAAGAAGTGTAGCAGACGTAGACACGAAACATAAGAAGAAGAAACCAGTTTTTTGGAAAATTAATACTACTTTGCAACTTTATATTTTCAACTTCTTTGTTATTATAAAACTACGTGCTAGTATAGTAGTAGCCTACTACCTTGTAGTACAAATCTGGCTTTGTTATCTCCATTTACTATCGCTGTGGTAGTCGTTGATTTTTTTCTTCTACGGTGCCATTTAAATGTTCGGCTGTGCTAGAGGCGACAGTACAGTGTAAAGTGTATCTTTCAAATGAACTGAGTGAACGGAAGTGTTAAAGGTGTGCTCCCTTTTTTGTGCTAAATTCCATGAATAAATGTAAAAAGACGTGAGACAGAAGACGGGTGTTTGTGTGGAAATGTATGCAAAAGTCCATTTGTTTCAATCTACGTCCATCAGGATTTTGCCAACAGCTTATTGAGACAAACCAGGAAGAGACGACTGCTTGCTGTATATTCAGATGAGAATGAGCCAAAAACTTTTACTGGAGACTTTAGTTTTGTTATTCTCTTTTGTTGAAAAGACACATTGACTGTATATTTTATATACGTACATTGTAAACTTTATGTAGATTTTAATATAGAATAGATTCTAGATAAGTTACTAACATGAATAATTTTTTTAACAAGGTACCGATCTTGCATTTATGTAATACTTTGTATTTATGATATACCATGTAACATGTAACATTTAGTTTTACTAGTTTTATCTAACTTTATACTATGATATGTTAACTCTAAGTAAGTGCATTTATTAGAAAATTATTATTGAGTTAAAAAAGACTTTGTTTCTAGCTTTTATAAAACAATTCCTTTTGTTGCATACTATCTTTTTGCTACATCACATCAGGTGGTGATCTATGGCAGAAGTTTTCCCTTCCCTTTTATTTTGTCAGGTTAAATACGTGCATTCGCCAATGGGAAAATCTGTGTTCTTTCTCTTCCAAAAATCTTGTGAGTTTAAAAAATGCATTTCATGTGATTTTGAAACTGAAAACATTGTATTTTACCAGACTTTTAAAGAGATTATTTTACAGACAATAAAACTTAAGATATATGGAGGAGTAATTTGTAAAATTCATGTGACTACACCACTCACACACGGCAATAATTATACCACATTTTATTCATCCTCTTCGATGCATGTACGCCACCATCATGATTGCCTTCGTGGGTTTTTTTCTTGACAACAAACATCAGATAATTTCACCAGCAACTCAACCGCCATAAAGTAAAAGTAGAGCCTTTCATATAATAACCATTTGTGAAGGTATAACATTATCACGCATGAATGGATCAGAAACCGACAGCAGTACGTAAAATTCCGTTGTTGAGATAGTTTTAAAAATTATAATATAACGCAAGATTAAACTGGAAATAAGTTGAAGTCAAAATAAAGAAATTTAAATATTTGGACTTTTACCCTGTCGGCACATTTGCATGGGATGGGAGGATAAAAAAAATAAAAATTTCATTGTGAAATGAATACTATTATGATGAGTTTTACTACTTACTGCAACATTCAGCGAAAGTGTTTTGTGGTCCATTCACAAAACAGCAATAGAAAACTTTATGATGTATGTTATGGCATAATCCATCATCATAATACTTTTACTATAAGCTATTCTAAGGCTGTAATTCAGTGCCGCGTTCTTAGGACTGATATCCATAATTAATCCTGAAATACCGTAAAACTGGCATCCTTCCTTGAAATTCAGAACACGTGTGAATTGACAGTATTATAGACAGAAATTAGTCAGTGTCTTGTCCGTGTTACGGTAGAACAGACTTAGAGTTCACTTCGGAATGGGATTCTTTACGGCGGTCATTCTACATTAAAGAATTTCTCTTTCTTAAAGTGCTTTCTCTTTTTGCATTCTTATTTCAAAGATGATGCGATGACTTAAGTGGCATAAAATTTTCTCGGAAGGAATGCTATTTATGAAGGTAATCAGTAATCATAATCAAAAGTTATTGCAGTTGAGGGAAAGGAGAAGTTTTATCTTCCATGTTACGATCAATGAACATAATATTTTTGAGAAAATATATAAAATCTTCGGAATGAAAGGAGTAAATGGGGGTCATTTACTTTGTTTTACATCTCTTTCTAACCCCGACAGTTTTTCATTCTATTTTCTGGAGACAAACATACATGCAGTCACAGCCACAGCCATCTTCACGAAAGTCGCCATTATCATCGTAAACAGTAACAATAGGGTACACAGTATCATATCATTTTTATTACCATCATTTTGCATTCACATAATTACCACAAAAAAGGAAGAGAAAATACATACATATATGTACATAGCCTAATAATATCAACCCATACTTATGAGAGCATCCATTTTTAATCTGTTATACATACTTACAGGTTGAAACCATTAAGACAGTATAAGATATTATCTAGAAAGATAATGTGTAATAAAACTTTATGTCTTTTTCATATTTAAATACTTTAATGTACCTTTTACCGTTTTTGAATGTTTAATGTTTATGTGGGCGGACATGCATGCGACTCAGTGATGAATAAATGCATGAAGGGGTAAACCGAATCCGCAAAATAAAAATATCAATTAACCAACAATTTTACTACTTTTAGTCTTCTTAGTCTCATATTTTTCTCGACTGTATTTTTTACTAAGCTACATTCAGTGTAACTTTACTTTCACGTTTGTCAATATGTAAAATGTAAGACGGACAATTATTGAGAGGATGCACAACGATGACACTATTACCTGTGTCATTACACTGTCACTAAACCGGTTCAAATATAAGCTGTGTTGATTATTAAACACAAACAATAAACAAAGTAGAATAAAATGTGGAACGAAAACTGCGAAATCAGTAGGGTTCAATGATAACTTATCATCTTGCATTCATTCATATCACAATGACACCATGTGGCCCAGGGGGCATTTAAGAACTTTATGTTGCAATTGCAATATTTTCTCTACTTTCACTTTGCACTCATGTTTCCTGTCACATGCGAAGTCAATCGCATTTGTAATAGTTGGAGCAACCAGTTATTAGAATAAGGGTTTCCAAAAAAATTCAAAAGACATCGATTCATCTCCTGCAAATTTCCTGTGTCTACGATAAAAATAATGATAGACATAGTATTCCTCTAGTCCATGCAAGATTAAGTTTCTAGAAAAATCGGATGCATGTACATAAGATACCTGGATTTATGTGTATCAAAATGATATGTACCGTACTGACGAAATGAAAATGATGCTTTTGCCAATGAACCTTTAGAAAATAGTACATGGGCACTTAATGATGATGGAATGCTTGCCAGGGTGTCAGTACAATAGTAGACGTACAACGTTCCCCCATTGCAATTACCTTTAACACAATTGTCAAGAATACAGTCTTACGACATTCTCGACACTAAAAATGATGACTTCCTGTAATGTTCCTTGTTCCATCACTTTCTTATACTCTTGAACTTCCAACAATGTAGTTGAATGAGAAGATTTTAAGCACGACTATTGCCAGAAAATTCTGCTTTCTTTCACTCTAGAGTATAAATTAGGTTTTTCTCTATGTCACTGGGGAAAACACTAAAAACGGGTTAAAAGT
>JAQFXM010005915.1:0-14102 GCA_034693345.1 Entomobrya multifasciata | reverse complement strand
ATTGGGCATGTCTACATATGTGACGCTCACTGACAACAAATCATTCATTTTTATGGCTGTTTGTTGGGACGGTAACCAAGCCACATGGGCAGCCCTGAGTACAGTTCCTTCGCTTCCGGAAGAAACTGTTAAATTGATTTATGACCATGCTGAGTCGTTGGGATTTAAAAAGGAATATTTTGAAGAATTACGATACGAAAACTGCAAAAATGAACGTAAGAGTACTCTCAGTGTCCAGGAAAAAGGAACATGCGTAAAATGAAAAAACTTGAAACTGAATAGGTACAAAAATGAAAACATAATTGGAATAGTTTGATTCAAATGTAATTAAAAGAATGAAGTAAAAATTGTAAACCCAAAAATGCTCCATTATATGTAATTCTCTTGAAAATTACACATTTTTTCAAAGTCAAAAGACAGCTTGTGTTTGAGTTATCTTTGAACTGAACACATTCCGGCCTAAAGTTTCAAGGACACCCAGTTCAACTTTCAGCATTATCATTCCATGCAAAACCACAGTCGAATATATTTTATGTTGCTTTTGGTTTAATTCATTTAACAAATTTTGGTTCATGCAAACTTGTTTTGTCATTGATAAATATTTCTCTGTTGAACAATATATCCAGCTCTTGACAATAGCTTTTTAAGTTTTATAAAGTCACCCAATTCTGCTAACAGTAGGGTGAAGCCAATTTTAATTGGAGAAAGTAGAAGATCCTTCTGTTTTACTAGTTATTAAGCAATCATTAAATTTTTAAAGGTAATTCGTATTAAAGGTTTACAACCAAGTTAATCAGTACATACACTATTGACTATTGTTGGAAAAAGGATATTGAATTTTACACAATTGAAAAGAAAATTAATTCGGTTACTTGTATAATTTACAAATTTACCAGAGAAGTAAAACAAATTTTTACTATTTCCCAAAATATATAATATTGAATATGTAACAATTTTACATGAAATGTAGGAAAAGCGTTGCAACTAAGGCATCGGGGATCTGGGATCATTTCATATCTAGTGATAGAATGGATTGCCATGATTTGGTTTTAAAATATTAACAAAATACCAAATATTTCTCCAAAAAGATTTCTCACAATATCCCTAGAAAATTGTTTATCCATAGGTAAATATGGGTGATAATAAAACCTGATTGATCTCACTCCTTTACATTTCTTCTTCAAAATCAAACATTGCCTTCTCGATGTAACAGTTTTGCTGTTTGCGTAAATTGTATTTGTCTCATTTTGAAGTCTCCAAATCCATAAATCCCAGTAAGTGCAAAACTGTGCAAACATTGTTAATAAAATCATAAATGAAGCAAAAAGAGCTGGTAGCAAAGCACAAATTGTTACATAAATGTACAATGGTATGCTCTCATATACTTTCATAACCATCAAAACAGCAAGTACTATTCCCCAAAAGCTTCCACTTATAGCAAGTGTCATACTTTTCTCAAGACCCGATTTAACTGATATGAAAATTATGCTAAGATACCCAAGTTTCTTTAAACTGCAATAAAGTGAATTAAAATCGTAAATATGGAAATCACACATATCACGTGTTACCGATTTTATGTTATCTACCACATATAAACCAACTAATCCTGCAAACAAAATAGTTCTAGCACTCTCGAAAGCCGAAAGGGTTAAAACTGCTCGAACAAAAAAAGAAACCAAATAAAATACAGTTGAAACAGGTTTGTAGTTCGAATACAAAATAATGTCAGAGATAACACAGTAAAAAGGATCCAATCTTATGTAGAGCGCTGCACAATACAGTATAGGTGGAAGTGGAACCGCAAAAATGACCCCAAAAAATAATACCAGATCCATAATTTTAGGACGTTTTCCATCTAAAACAAAAAAATTGAAATTTTTTAATGACTTAATTAAGGCGTAAAATTTAAATTCTATTTAAAATTAAATGGGTTACGATTTTTGACGGCGACGTTTTCCATAAACAACTTATTAATAGCCAGAAGTAATTCAGGATGTTGATACAAAATAAAGCTGAGAACAACCGGAAATAATGTACCGAAGCAACTAAGTGTATGAATAGCAGCTAATTGCATTCCATAATTTTCTCGCGGGTGAATGAATAGGTGTGAGAGTACATTGTAGCCAGCACTTGCAGAAACAATAAAACTTAGTACCAACATTATATAGAAACTTGGTATGGAGTACTTGGAAGTTGACGGCTGTAAATACTTGAATTGTGAATCCCAGACTATTGGATGTTGAGGCATATAGCCAAAACCGTGCTTAGCTATGCCAAAAGCAAATCTTAAAATTTTCGATGGCATATTTTTGCAATTTTATAAAACATTTATGCTATTTTGAAGTACGAAAAACTACCAAAAAATTGCTATGTGTTTATGCTGAGCAAGTTTAAATAACAATGTGAGGTTTAAGTTGTAAATTTGGTTACCAAAATGGTCAATTCTTCTTAGAATACGGTTATGCGAATTATTATTAAAGGAAATGTTACGCTACTAAAAAGCTTTTATAAAATGTTATTTGAGACGTAAGAAACTCCACGTGCCCAAGTGAATTTATTTAAAGCTTTAGTTTTATAAAACTATATGGTTTACTTATTAAATTGGAGCACGTTTGAGAAAATAAGAAAAAACTTTAGGTGGTATTTATAAATAAATTGTTGCTTTAAGCTGTGCGTTTACAGTAATGTAACGTAACGTACATAAGAAATGTATCTTTAATTTAAAATAAAACGTTCATATTTATTTATGAGCGGCTCTTGCAAGATTTATTATGTATATCTTTTACAATCGCTCCAGAAATGTACATCACCAATTTATTTATACATTTAAAACAGCTTTTCGTAACGTTTTAATTTCAAAAGAAATTTTAGACGAATAAGATGTTAGCTAAACTTATCATGAACAAAATTAACTTAAAATGCTTATTTTGGCATGCATTCTATATCTTACGTCACGCGGTGCCGGTGTCACCGGACAATTTGGGGCAACTAAGGTTATTCCTGTCAGAATAGGGCTATTTTACCCAATATTATGGCTGCTTTATTTTGGTTCAGATAAGGGCTAATTTGTGTCACTAGTGTCAACCAAAATGGAAAATTCAAATATTAAAACAACACAAAAAATGATATTTTTTTTGATTTCTCTAAAAGTTTGAATCAAATTTTAATGATTACCTTACCAAATAAAGTAAAATAGAGGAAAATAATTTAAAAAATTCAGTTTAACCTCCAGTATCACGTGACATCATCATGATTAAAAAACCTAAGCCAAAAATCAAATTCAGTGGGATGACACATGTTTGAGTGCATATTAGATATCATGTGAATAAATTATCTTTACATTTTTCTGCCGAACACTCAAGGACAACTACTTTGACTATCAGGATTATCAGTCAAAATTCACGTGCTCTGAAATTATTTCTCTTACTTTCGGTTTCATTCACTCAACTTCAGTGTTCGCATAGGTGTGCATGTATTTGTAATAAAAAGTATTTATGTTCCAAAAATTAATTTCTTTACTAGGTTTTATTTCTTGATAAACCATTAAAAGTTCCAAAATGCCTCCCAATTCTGTTAATGATAAGACTAGTACAATTTTAACTTTAGAAAAAGTCGAAGATCCATCTGTTTTATTACCTTTGCTAAAGGAAAGGCATCCAGTGTCTTGTTTGGTAAGTCGAATAATAAATTTACTTACTTTATACTTTCTAAATATCATTAAAACATTTTATGTCTATTAAAGGTTTATAATCAAGTCATTCAGTGTTTAAACTATGATTGGAATAAGGAACTGAAATTTTACACAATTGGAAAGGAAATAAATTTGGATACCTGGATTATTTGCAAATTTACAAGAGAAGTAAAGAAGCCATAATTTACATTTTTAATACTTCGCTTACAATAATGAAAAAACACCAAATTATTTTTACTTTGTAAGAATGGAAATGCAACTACGGTATTTCTAGTCCAAATGACATTGTCGAAGGAAAAGCTCAAATACCTAATGAAATTCGAGAATATTTTATATCCAGTGCTGTAATCGATTGGGATAATTTAGACGACGTTGTGTTTTTTATGACACCAAAAATAATTGCAAATATGATATACGATGTAAGTGTTAACGTGAAAGGGGTCATTACTGAGGTGCATCCCTGCTACTTGAACTATATGGAAATTGAGGATGCTTTAAAATTGGAAATCAGGTAATATTCGAACATTTAAAGTTTGATAAACTACGAACTTGACTTATTGTTTATTTTTATGATTTAGTTGTCCAGATGAAGAAGGTGTTGAGATAAGGAGACTTGATCCCAAGAAAAATGATGAAAAATTTATTCTTGACACCTGGAAATACGCTGCTCCCGGCTCAGAACTTGAAATTCCAAAATGCATCACCAGAAACGCATCTGGAGGTGTATTTGTTGATGAAGGAAAATGCGTTTGTGGAGTTTATATTGCATCAAACGGTTTTCTATCTGGTTTGTATTGTCTTCCGGAATACCGGAAAAATGGATATGCAAAGTTAGTGATGAATTACACTTTTAAGGAATATGCTAAAGATGGATGTATTCCTTGCCTCACTGTGGAACATCAGAATCCTGGCGGCATTAAATTCTTTAACAAGTTGGGTTTGAAAGTTGCTGCTATTACATATGGTGTATTTATTAAAAAGTTGGTTTTGGACAAGTAAATAAAAATCCTCAAAATAGTAGCAAGTTACTCTTGAGATTTGTGTAACCAAAATATATATGAATCATGCTCGTAGTACTGATATTTTATGATTTGCGTTGAAATAGAAACAAAAAGTCAAACAATTAATTCACTTTACATGCTCCTGTATCTCGTACAGACATATACCCATATCAGTAACTTTGAGTTTGTCAAGAACCACATCCATCATCATAATCGTCATCAATTCTACTTTACATTTGGTCGCATCACCAGCTGATTTTTTCTCAAAAAACTTGTACATTTCTTTATCGTTATTAAACTAGCTTGTGTTAAGGCTACTTTTTTACATTTTCTCATTATAAAAAATCAATTTGTCATTTATTCCTTACAAATAGTAAAATGACATCTCAGGATATTACAGTATTTCGGAAACTTTCACGTCCAGAATTGCTACTACCAGTATTAAAAGGAAGGCTACCGAATTCATGTTACGTAAGTTAATCATAAGCACAAATATTGTTTCCGGTATACAGTGATTCTATTAAATAAGTTATGTAATTATTTTTAATAAATGAAATAGATGTACAATCAAGTGATCAAATATTCAGTAGTGAAAAACGACCTTGTATTTTACACTATTGGGAGGGAAATTAATGAGAATACATGGATCGTTTCTTGTAACATTCGTGCCGTAAGTTTTAATTCTAATAAATACATTACCTTACTTCAATATCTGGATTGTAACACGAGAGTTTGTTTAATCGGTACATAATGCCTTTTCAGGATTACGGAGCTTGTTACTCCATATCAGCACCAAGTGATGTTCTTACCGGAAATACTGACATTCAAGACTTTGTCAAAGCCTGTTTTATTGGTAGCTCGTCTAATGATAAAGGAGATCTATTATTTGACTGGGATAACGGTTTACTATTTATGGCCATTGAGAAGCCAGTCTCAAAAATGATTTTTGACATAAATGCCAACATAACTCAGAATGTTACCGAAGTTCATCCCTGCAATTTGTTTTACATGGAAATAGAGGACGCACTAAACTTGGAAATAATGTAACATATTTCTACTCAAATATATGAAATTACATTGGCTGAAAATTGAATAAAATTCAAAATAATGTGCTAATATGTATTAAGGCCACCTGAAAACATTGAAGTTAGACGATTGGATCCCACCATACAGAGTGACGTTGAATTCTTAATGAGCACCTGGAAATATAAACTTCCTGGTTCAGAAATCGAAATAGCCAAGTGTCTAACTCAAAACCCATCTGCTGGTGTTTTTGTTGAAAATGGTCGGAAATGCGTTTCCTGTGTAAATATTACAGGAGCTGGTATATTCTCTGCTTTGTATACAGATAGGGAGTATAGAAACCAGGGATTCGCAAAATTGACAATGAAGTATTGTTTTAAGGAGTTTGCTAGGGAGGGATGCCTTCCATGTTTGACAGTTGAAGTAAAAAATGACAGATCGAATCAGTTTCATTTTAAAGGATTGGGAATGACAAAGGTTTCTGTAGTTGATGGAATTTTTGTAAAAAAGTTAGAAATAGATTGACTTATTACGCAGTGCTAACCATAGAATTTATTGAAAGCCATGGACTATTTATACAATATTGGTACATATGTATCCATTACACATTTTACAAACATTATGGCATTCGTTATAGATTGTGTACATTTTTTAAACTCTGGATATATGATGGCATTACAAATGTATTCAGAATTTGTAAATAAATTGTCAACTTAACTCAATGTTAAATGATTACGTATTGTCATCACAGTAAAATTAGGATTTGCCAAATTTATTTCCTCTACTTCGTAAAGTACTCTTTTCATTTCATAAGACTTTCGTGATGTGATACGGAATTCATTGAGGCGTGTCATTTATTTTTGTAGTGAAAATTCCCAAATCTAATATCTTGTAAAGAATTTACACGCTCATCCCAATCTGTGTTCGTTAAGTTGTTCCAAAACATTTGCTCTTTCTTATCATGTAAGTTGTCTAAATGCTTATTATATATTCAACTCCCAACATATGTATACACCCATCAAACTAATGTGTTACGTCCAATCATTTTAGTTCTGTGTAATAAAACCGAACCTCCTCTATCAAGTTTGTTTGTTAGATTTGGCAAAGAGGATGCCAAAAATGCTTTGGGATTACGTTTGGTGTGCCCATTTTTAGTTTCTAACTTTTAGATACAAACACATGCAATTAATTTTACACGTGGATAAAATTATTATATATCATATCAGTTCTATTGCCATAAGTAGAAAAGTAGTGGATGAGAATATATTGTTAAATTATATCACAATTTAGGAGCTGTCAGTAGAGTAAAGGAAGGAGGTTGAGTCGACGTACAAATATTGGCTGTCATTCTATTTTAAGTTTACATAAAATATCTTCAAAATATCATTTGAGGATTATTGAAATGACATATTGTTGTTGCTGTCAGCACAATCAATGGTTTGAGTTCAAAAATTTGTTTGTACGTGTACGCGTTTGTTATGTGGAAAATAATCTTCAGTGAAACTTTAAACTATAAGCCAGCAGAACTTTGTCTGTTATACTAACTATATTTAAATTAATGTTTAAATTGTATTCAAAAGAGTTTGTTCAAACTGTGAATTGCTTTATTACTTTAAGTGAACCAAAAATAAAACGTGTGCATTACGTCTCCAGTTTAACTTACAAACGATTTTAGCCATTCAACAATTTGTAGAAGTTATATTTATAACAATGTCTCTGGCCAACGAAAAGTTGCCCGGTTTTCTTGGTTTCCATCTGACTTTAATAAATCACGTCCCAGGAAAATTTACGTTGTTTAGTCCATCCCAAAATCCAGAAAAAGTTTTAGAACTGAGCTCCAACTTTCCAAATATTCGGTGTAGGCTAAAATTAGCATTGTTTCTTCACAACATTGTTCGATTAATTCAGCTTGTATTTATAATTCATGAAGTAACAAACAACACATTTGAAATAACTGGCGATAATGCTATCAAAATAAGTTTCTGGGTAATGCTAGCCTTCCTTTACTTCGTAATTATATCATTTGCTATCGACAATTCTTCAGATTTTGTTGAAATACTTAATGCTATTTGCCAGACTAAAATTGTAAAATTTTCTCCATTCTATAAAATATTGTTTCATACTATAGCCCCTTTAACTTCAATCATACCAGTTTTCTATGCCTTAGCTCTCCTGTTTATAGACATGGAACCTATTACCTCTAATCGTACGCCTATGTTAAATAATTGGACGTTTTTGAAAGTTGGCTTACACATCATAATGTTTACATTTGAAACCTGGAACTTTACGACAGTTGCGTACATAGGAACTCTATTTGTTTACAAAGGAATGTTGTTTAGCTACATCGCCTTATATGAAATCACAAAGGATATGTACAAAAAGGCAACTAAAATTTGCGCAGCGACTAGTTTTGAGTACTCTAAACTCAAATTACTACTTGCATCATACCGAAAGCTTCAAATATACGCATCCCGAGTAAACGTGGGCTACCAGGAAAATTTTGCGATACGCTACAACCCTATATTAATCTCATTAAGTATTACATTAGGCACCTTACTTATAAGTCGTAATTTAAGACCTACAACATCTTTGATTGGACAATGTTTATGTTTATACACTGTGCTAAATTGCTATACATTAATGGCTTTTGCATATTTTTTCCCAGGAAGGTTAAACGAATTAAGCCGAAAAACATTGATGATATCAGCTAGATGTAAAGCGATTATGTATACTGGAGCTCAAAGCAAGAAATCTGTAAAGGAATGTAGAAAAATAATAAAAGCTTGCAGGGACGTACGGGTTTATATTGGGACGGCAAACTATTATGAAAAATCCACTGCACTAAACATTCTGAGTTTTTTGGTAGTCCAAACGATTAACACTGTTTTATTGTTTTAATAAAGAGTAATTATATCAACAACACGTCGAATTCTAAAATGTTTGTGGTATTCATGTTGTGTTTTCATGGCTACTTTTGAAGTTTTTAGATAATTTCATCATATTTGATGCGTGGTTTTTGATATGCTTATTGTCAGTATACTAAGATTTAACTTCGTACTTTTTTTCTTGTTAGATATATCGTAGCTTTTAAATGACTTTTTTGTGTATGTAACAATGTGTGTTATGTATTTGAGCAGCATGCAATCAGTAATATTATAAAATGTACAATTTGTCTCGTAGTCACAGAAACAGAACGCTGATTTGGTGGCATCAAATTGCAATTTATTGTTAGGGATTGGATTAAAATAAATACAATGATGGGTTTTATAGATTTTATGTTTCCATGAACTTGACACTTTTTATTGAGGTGAATTCATTAACTCGTATAGCACTTGGATGTAATAGAAAACCAACGTTGGCAAATTTGGCTGTATTTCTGATTCAGTATTTGAACAAAAACATTTTCATGAACTCTGAGAAAAAAGCTTCAATGTTTTTGAGTGGTGTTTAGATGATATTATGTTGCACCTAGAAAGTATTTATTTCAAGTGGAAAATTCCTGCAAAGATTACTAAGTTATTAGAATGTCGTTTTCAAGCTGCCAGTTCCGTGAACAAATAATTTATTGTGTTTTCCATATCCAAATTACACGTTAACTCCTTCACGTCACCACCATTCTTACTAAGCTTTTCTCAAAAACAGTAATTCGTCTGTTTTGTTTTTGCAAAACCAAAAATATTTTGGTAATAGAAATGTCAATCAAAGTGGGTAAATCTTACGCGTAATATCATTTTGGTGGGGCTGATAATGAAATATATTTGTTTAGGGTAAAAACTTGAAAAATATGTCCACCTACACCAGAAAACCAAATATGGAAACATCGTTAGGTAGCGTTTATTTCATGGTTTAGTTCTAATTTATAGCTAGTCAAAAATAAGCACATACTAAATTAGGATAAAGAGAAACCCATTCGTCCTCTGGAAAACCATGGCAAGGTCACCCTGTAATTTATTAAGATCCAATTCCATTTTATCAGAAAACCTCAAATTTTTACCAAAACAATCAAGTTTTTTCATTCGAATTAGCGACGAAGTAGAAACAGAATCTGATGACTTATTTCAGCACTTAAGGTTTTTATTTATTATCGGTCGACTGTTTGGAATTATACCTTTCTCAGGAGTTTTCACTAGACCATCGTCATCTAAAAACCTGTGTTTCAAGTAAGTATATTGAGTAAACGAACAAATTTTTTTGAGTTTACACTTTTAGGGATTCTTTTCAAAACAAATTTACTAAATCAATCATTTCTTTTAGCTTTCGGAGACCTGCTGCAATTACTTCTTTGATTGTTCTAGCTGTACTTACTGCAAATCTTATTTTTGCTGTGATTCATATGATTCGACACCGTTCGAAAAGAAACGCATATGAAATAGCACAAGCCTTAGGGTCCACTATTCTGTTCCTTTGGGCATGGCTTATGTAAGTTAATTCAAATCCTTAAAAAATGAAATTCGTATTAAATTTCTTTTCTTTTTTGTTACAGCTACCTGAACTTCTTTCTCCGAGGCACAAAGTTACTTTCCTTGCTCTGCTGTTGGTTAAAAACTAAAGTATTCTATGGAGTACCAGATCGGCACTTAAAACGTGACGCAATTCTAATAGCAATGTTGATTATGACATCAGCCTTTTTTGAAAACGCTTTTTTGCATCTTCAGTATTTTCCTTCTTTGGACTTTATAAATGGACCTAGTTTAGTGAACGACACCACAACATTGCCATTTTGGGAATTTTATTACAACAAATCTCATGAACATTGGGCAAAGTTTTTGACATACAATAAAATCTTCGCTATTTTTGCTTTTATACAACATAAGTGCATTGTATACGGCTGGAACTATCTGGACATTGTGATAGCTATATTTGCAAGGGCAATTTACTTCAAATTCAAAACACTCTATGAATTAACTACGAAAAATTTGGTAAAGCCGCTCAGGAAACGACAAAAAGATCAATACCATCATGACACCTACTTACAAAGTAAAGCCTGTTCTTGCAGTTTTACTTCCGTTAAATTATAAAATATAAATTGAAACACAATTTGAATTGTCTTTGAAGGTTTCAGTGGAAACAATTGGATTCAGATTGCCTACGACCACAAGCAGTTGTGTTTCCTTTTAAATCAAATGGAAAGCTTCCTATCGCCACTAATTTTTGGATCATATGCAGTCAACATGTTTTACATTTGCCTTCAGGTATTATTTTTTCCAAAATGGGGTGAACTGATATGTTTGTTGGACTAATATGTTTGAAATTGTGTGCTTTTAAGTTGCTAGATGGTCTTACGATGGATACATCAAAAACAAGTGTCGTCCATTCTATATATGCCCCATGGTCCTTTCTCCACATTATTGTGAGGATGTATATTCTTTCCATTTGTGCAGCAAGAGTAAACTCATATGCCCATAAAATTCAGGAAGTGTTACAAGAATGCCCTGCCGATCAGTACACGGACAAAGTACACCATTTATAATTGAATTTCACAAAATGACCTTTTAAACCGGTATTTAAAATCAAAGCTTGTATAATCTCTT
This sequence comes from Entomobrya multifasciata, assembly GCA_034693345.1. Lineage (NCBI taxonomy): Eukaryota > Metazoa > Arthropoda > Collembola > Entomobryomorpha > Entomobryidae > Entomobrya > Entomobrya multifasciata. Next base: position 2,856 of record JAQFXM010005915.1, on the reverse strand, counting down.
TTTGTGATCTAAATTAGATCTTCCGATTGGATAAAGAGGTGACATCTGGTCAATTACTTGGTCTCAGTGGATTAGACTGTTTTGTAGTCACTAAGCCATTCTTATTGCAGATAATTAGTGTGGTATTTACATTTGAAATTGTGCTGCTGCAGGGTGCTCCAACTGGTGATGAGTAAACTTAAAACTTGAAAAACTAATATTTTGCAAAAGTACATCCTGCTTTTAATTGAAAAAAATAGTACTGTTGTTATGCAACCATATTTTTTTAATGTAATTTAAGGAAGCTGCTTTTAAGTTTAATTTAATTTTGCTGAAGAATAGTTTTCCATTGGCTTCCGACGTTCCGATTTCCACTGAAATCCTCACCATGTTTTTGTTTTTTCAATAATTAAATTTTAAAGAGTTGCAGCTTTTCATCGTTTAAAAAACCTTTATGATTTTATGAACACTTTGTACGACTTGCCATATTATTTGTATGCAAGTCAAGTCAGTTGTTTGTCATCTTGACCTACCTTGAGTCCAGATTCACATAGCCCATTTAAGTTTTACATTTTATAACTAGTATCATGTCAACTGACGCGTTATTGCGTAAATAGTGTTACTATGCTATTGTAGTAAATTAATAAAGTAAGATATTATGAAACATATAATACGCCGTAAGTTAAAATAAGTTAGATATAAAACTTAAATATATTTTAATAAACCGACAAGGTATTTTAAAAGTTAAGTAGTTTTATATATTTTAGGACTCAACTATGTTCACCAATAAAAGTTCTTAAACTAAAATTAAGATGATATTTTAAGGGTCCTTTCTTAAATCCTTTGTTTTACCTAATTAAGTATGTATGCTTCATTATATCAGCATAATATTAAAATTCATCCGCACAATTTTCTTACTACCAAAATATTTTAAGTAAAAAATTGTCTGTTTTTCAGGGACTGAAAATATATTCCCTTAACAAAATGCTAGGTAGTCGTTACGCGATGAGGTAATGTATTTTTTTCTACGGTCCTTAAGAAGCTATAAATGTATTCACATTTAATGTCTTGCTTGCATGTATTATTATTTATTCACTAAAAGAATTGCTTTAATTTCGATAAAATCAGTCTCAATATTTCAATATTTATGTATATAATCGCTTTATAAACTTTCATACAAGATACGAAACTAACATAAAAAGCTTTACTTTGATTTTCAGGTCAATTTCAAATTCAACTAAAACCCCGAAAAAAAATATCACAGTAATTCTGTCATCGTGACACAAAATCTCGTTGCACAAGTACTTGCTTCATCAAACTAAATCATAAACTTACTTAAAATGTATGAATAATAACAAATTATGTTGATGTTTTTACCCTACACCTTCACAACCCCAAAGATAATAATAACTCAAACTCATCTGGAAAAGATTATTTACTGCAAACCTGTTTCCCTGAGATATACTCAATTTAATTTTACCTGTTACAAAAAGTTTAATTTTTATGTGATTATCATATCACTTTGTTTTAAAATATGTATAGTTTTATTATTTACTATCAAGAAAAACATTCATTTGTTCAGTAAATATTACTCATGAAAAAAATGTCGTCATGAGTACAAGGGATTATTACTAAATTCAAAATTGTAAATGAAAATCAAGGTATAAGATGATACCTCTGATCCGTTCCTCAGTTCTGCAGGATGTCTCCAAGCCTTGGACGGTTATCCGTGGCTAAATTTTGGGAGTCCCATACCTCATTGATATTAAGTTATTTACTGTGGCTACTTTCCGCAAGGAGAAACGCTTGTAGTTCAGCCTGATTCACTGCATAAAAGTTGTGCATGTATTTGTCTTTCAACTTCATTGGAAGTAGAGTGACGACATGATTTAAAGACGAGTTCTAGTGTGAATCGTCACAAAACTCGTTTGAATGAAACTTCAAAGCTGTGACCCCAATGACAAATGTATTACAAAATGGAACAAAAATGTTGCTCGTTTTATAAACCACGACCATGTACTCAACGGACTGTAATATATCATAGCTTAAACGAAAGAAACAATACCACTTCTCGTCCAATATGCATTGATTTACCAGAAAATACTAGAGAAAATAAGAAGAATAACGAAGAGTTTGAGGAAGGAGAAAGTTTTCCCAAAATGTAGTAACCTAAAGTTTTTCTTGCATAATTAGTATGATGTAAATATTTCAAGAGTTGTGTTCGTCAATAATGTATGTAAAAGCGAATGTCAGTAAAATCTGTACAGGAAATGGATGCATGCCTGGTGATCAATAGAATTTTAAAAAAACAGAAAAATACATTGAAATTTTCATGGTTAATTTAGCTTTTAAAGTCTTAACGTTTACATACTTACATACTTTTAAAAACAAATGTATTCAATAGGATTTATTTTCCTATAACATAGTACATAATAAAATTCTTGTTTATTTGTTTAATTTGTTTTCGTAAGGGAGCTTATTTAAAATAAAGCAATATGATTCCCAATTCGTTCTAATGAAATTTGACATTGGTTAAATTTTGTATGTATTGCATACGCATAAAAAAATCTAAAAGCAAATGGTCATAATTAAGGAAATTTTTAATAATTCCTCCCTCAAATACAATCTTATCGGTAATATATCATATTGAAATGCCTACTCCAGTTCTACTTTACGTTTCTCACTTAAAAGCTGCATTAAATGTGTGGCTTCACTAAGAAAGGAGTGTCGACATTCCAAAATTTTCTTCACAAGACTACTCGGGTCCTCTTGAAACCCAACTTGTTGACCATGGGAAGACGATGAACGAAACTTGGGTAACAAAAATCCGGATTTTGTGATCCATCCTCTTTCAAATGCCAATTTTTCTTCTTCTGA
>JAQFXM010005914.1:0-14104 GCA_034693345.1 Entomobrya multifasciata | reverse complement strand
AATCTCGAGAAACGAGAGATTTGATTTTTGTGAGGAAAGGCTCGTTTGCATAAAATGCAAAAAATGAGCCTTGACAAAACATTCTCTGATACTTTCTCTATTTAGCTAGACCGAGGCAGGCAGGGTCCTTTGAAAGAAAAGTTATTAGGGAATATTGCAGAATTTACATGAATGTTACCTTTCCTCCAGATTTCTAGCTATTGCATAGCATATTATGATATGACATGACCGTCATGTTTCATGTGGCGCGTGATGCAATTCTTCGTGAAAGGTTCTCTTATGAAATTGTGGTCGATGTCAATATAGAAAATAAAATAAGAAAAAATAAAGATTTCGTGCATTTTTTTTCTTTTCAGAAAAAAGAGAAATAGGGACAAGGCACCATCTGTTATTATACCGTGTTTGGTTTTTGTCATTATGCTGTCCCTTTTTTGGCACAAAAGCAAGGTTACTTCTTATCGTTATGATTATGGCTATTTTTACGCATTTGGATAAAATAATAAGAATAGTAATGCACACCAGTGTCGGGTTATTTTTTAGGGGAGAAAGGAGGATGCATGTGAGCCCCTGCTGGGATAATGCTTACATAATGCCAAATGTAAATATATTAGGTAGAAGGGAGTTAGCAGCATAAACATAGCCTTGAGCTTATTATTGCATTATTGTGATACAATGGTTGCGGTTGGTGCTAGCTTGGCTGCCCATCAGATCGGCACAACGATCATTGACTACACTACAGAGTAAATATGTATAGATGAAAGAGCTTTATGCAAAAAAAAGTTTACTGACGAGAAAAATAAAAAGAACAAAGAAATGTACTGTGTTTGTTTAGAAGATGCCTAAAGGAGATTTTATGGACTTTACGGTAGGGCCTGTTTAGGTTATACATCGGGTAAAAAACGTTATATGGCTTACATATACAACATATATAGCTCACGGGTATTGTAGATCGGCTTGATGTGCAAAACCAGACATGATAGTTTTTCTAGAAAAATATTGGGATTGTGATGTGATACTTTTTTAGTTATTTTGTGTGCATGTGTCCTTTCTCTGTCTGTTTTGTTTGGGTTTTGGGTGGGATATGAAAAAAACTAGGTTGACTTGACATGTACTATTTGTAAGGATTTTGTTTACTGTGCTCTTTTCGTGGTGTTAGGGAAAAGGGTTGACGTCGAAATGTCCAGAAGTATTTTTAGGAAATACAAGAAATTTAAAGAGACACACCGGAAAATTGAGAAATATGAGAAAAGGGATAATATTTGGTACAAGGATGGCAAAAAAGGAAGACGAAGGTTGACTTGATGTATTTTTGTACGTGGGTTTCTGAAATTTTTATGGTTGACTTACGTATTTGGAGTAAAGTATTTCAAAAAAGGAAATATTTCTCTTTTGGGATGTCGAAAGATAAGAAAAAAGCTGCAATGGATTAAGGTTGCGTAAAAACTGCGGAGAGAACGAACGAAATAAGCTGACAAGAACCTTTGCACTGGAAAATTGCAAAGTGCACTGCTGCGGTTTTTTTCTAGAGCTGTAATGCTTTTTGGTTGTTGATTTGTTAGACATAAAATAATGGAAACATTGTAACTATTTTTTTGATTTTAAAGCATTATGATGTGGATTGGCATACAAGTACACTATTCAAGGTCAAAGGTTTTTGTAAAAATATTCTAAACGTGTTTCTTTCTTTTTTGAACACAGGAATGTTGCATCATGTCCATGGAAGACAAATATGGAGAGAAGGTGGAGGTCACAATCATAATGGGGGTGAAGTAGGTGGAGCCTCCCACCATCATCATCGAGGAGGCCAACAACAGCAACATCATCACACTTTACACCACCATCATCATCACAATAGCATGCACAATTTAAATGGTGGTGGAGGAGTGCAAAATCAGTATCATCACCAGGCCCTTGTGAGCCACCACCATCATCATCAATACACGAGCTTCGAAGAGTTCCAGAGACAGATGGACAACCCGTTTGAAAACAATACTAGTGTCAATATGACAGTACCATTGGGCGACAATGCTTTTTTACGATGTAAAGTGAGGAACCTTGGAGAACGATCCGTAAGTTTGAAATCATTTTGAAATTATTACACGAGGCATTTTTCTTCTTGGCACCTTATCTTTACGCATGCATACATTATATTACATAAAAATGCTATATTGTTGTGCATGTCTGTCGATTCGTTGTGCATGTCTTTTAAGCTATGACTAGACTTTATTTTCTTGTTTCAGTTTAAGTTTACACCAGGAACATCATTTACTTTATAAGAAAGTATACTGTATATTCCGTAGGGATTACTTTACTCCATGCATCAAAGTGAAAGTCGGTGAAAGTCACGACTTATATTATGTCATAATAAATTGTATGAAAGATAGTTGATAAAATGGTGATGGAAAAGATGTCAAAACGTTTCCGTAAGTAGGTAAACTACGTAAGAGAGATATCCTGGAACACCACAATTTGATTTTTACTTATTTCTTGGAACATGTCGTGTTATACATTGTTTTTCTTATTTATTGATTGTTTCAATGATACTGATACAAGGGAAAAACAAACATCTTTTCTTTTTAGCTTCTGATACTTTTTTTCGACGGATTGATGTGATTGGACGGATCTGGGAAAAAGTGAAAGATGAGAAATAAACAACTTTGCGTGTAACACGCTACGATGATTTCTTCATGCTTTTTTGGTGGTAATCGCGAAATGTACTTCATGGCTTCGCTTTCTAGTCCCCAGATCCTTTATTTGGTTATTCGACACAGTTTACTGATTCCTGGAACATGTATCCTTACTTAGCACAATGAAAAGTGCAGAGATAGACGTTGAGTGTTTTTGTTGTGTATGTTGTGGAGTAAAGACAAAATGTTGACAGGTAGTGTGTACTAAGAAGAGGGCAAATAAATAAATTAAGGTATAAACTTTTAGTTTTTTTCTTTTTTTCTGCTAAAAATTTGAAACTTTCTAAGAAGCAGTTTATTGAAAAAGTTTTTGCCAAACCACATACAGTCCTGTTGTAGACTTTAATTTAGCTGTTGTGTTTACATAAGAATAACTTTGTCAAGAGCTACACATAATCTATTTAGAAACATTTTCAATTCTTAAGAAACATGACAAGTTCAAGAAGGAGAAGGGGAAGATTCAAGTTCGATGAAAAATTCTAAGAATAACTGCCATGCGGAAATTAAGATACAACTGCGCACTAAAAAATACAACTGCGTGCGTACACGTAAGTTAGGTGTAAAGAACACGACCGGCGTAGTATGAACCAATTTAGTATGAACAGAAATAGTATTTGCCACTTCCTGGCATTTAATTGAGCCAATCAGCTAAATAAATTAAGAGATAGAAATAAAGTTGTTCCTTGTTAATAGTTTCTTCTTCATTCCTCGAATTCTATAAAATGAACATTGTAAAGCAAGCCAGGGTAAGGATGTAAACAACTTCCACCTTAATCATAACCTAATTTTTACATTCAAGCATGTAGAAACCAGACCTTCACCTAACTTATGACATATAAATAGTATTTCAGTAACTGAACATGATTAGTTAACTAGATTGTGTTCCTGGAAGCTGGGGAACAACAACCCATAAAAACCCTGCAGCACGCCTATTTTATTAATGCTAATATACCATAGAGCGAATGTGGAAATTGTAAATAAACCAAAAACACATAATTTCGATCAAATTCACGCCTTTTCAATAATTCTTACTATTGGCTATGCTTTCACCCATAACCAGCTTAACATTTTTTTCTGTGCCCGTCTGGAGCATTTCCTGTAAACAATTTTTGAAGCCTTAACTCAATGTAAAGACCACACAGGGAGAAAACTCATTGAACACAACAACAGATGCACACACCATGCCTACACATTTGTGTGTGGATAGATGTCCATGCTATCAACAAAGCCAACCGATATATCATACGTCACCGTCTCATTTCTTTCCGTTGCATCGCCACCATCACCAAGCTATACACACCATAATACATACTCAAAAAAATACAAAATTTTCTTTCTTTCACAAGACAAGTAGTTCTTTTACACATACATATTTTGTCCTCCATGCATTATCTTGTTTAGGAGAGCAGGATAAAGGGACGATCAAACTGAATGTTGTTGAAAAAATCTCCTTCTTTTCTTGACATACTAGGTATTCTTCCATTGAAATCCCGGCACACTATTTTCCCCTTCGAGCAATTTTTATTGGCGTATCCACGCAGCAATAGAGACGCTGTCTCTATCGCTTTCCCTTCCTGTTTTTGTCTGCAAGCAATTTTCCTGTGTTAGCGAGAAAAAGTTTGTATTTTTATATGAAAGGGTCTTGATAGTGATAACAAGTTTGAGATAAATTTTTTTATAACTTTGGCTTTCCAAGAAAAAATATTAGAAAAAATACAAACAAGAGTCGCAAAGCTAAACTTTCACCATACTTGATATGAAGTCCCAAAATCCTTTAAAAAAAGATGATGATAGCATGTAGTGTATTGCTCTTGTGTGATAGTGTTGTTGTAAAAGATGTATTTATATTTTTATGGAGAAAAGTGATACAAGTGTGTTGATATACTATACACAAATAAACAAAACGTATCACTTTCGGTACACCCACAATAATAAAAGTATCATGTCACGACACAAGAGGGAATTTCTGGATAAGAAGCAGATCAAAGTTCAGCTACACCAACTACTAAAACCAACAATATTTTTGTATAAAAAAGAAGAATATTTCTGGAGGTAACAATGTGTGAACCGTGAAGATAAAGATTCACAGAAGCACTCTCTTCACTGTGTGAACTGGGCTTGGTTGATTCTTCAAGCCTCAATTTTTCGATACAAAAAAATAACTCCGGATTTTGCTTTTTGGTTGGTAGGCACGCATCTCATTTTTTCCACCTATCTTTCTCATTCCTCTTGCCTTTTGATCCTTTCCTTAGAAAGAAACCTTTTTATTCCTCTCTCTCCCTCGTCTCTCTCTGGTTTCAGGCCATTAGCCATGTGAAAACCCTTGTGACTAATATTTCTTCAAAAAATACTATTCATCGCTATTTGGTTTTTTACGTTGTACCTAGAAAGGAAAGTGATATGAAAAACAAACCAACTTTCTTTTTACTACTGCAATGCAACATCATCATGTAATCATCTCTCAACACCCCATAACTCCATATATCACCACTAACCACACCACACTTCTTCCTTTGGTGCTGTTGATTCTTCTACCGTGAAAGTTTTTTTTACCCTCTCCCATCATCTGCGCTCCCAAGGTTTGCTTTTAGGGCTGTGCATATCTATGCACCAATTCTTAAAGATTTACCTCTTGCATTTTATCACATTTTATACTTTTTCTTTCCAGAACATGCTTTAATGTTGTTTTTTCACCACATCCAACAAACCATCATCCGGTGCACAAAGCTGGAGTGCATACTACTTCGCCAAATCCATTCCCACCATTATGTTCCATTTTTTTTAAAGATATAAATACATCCAAAACATAACATCCGTTACATAGTATAATTTAGCCTCTGTAAGTGAATGCATATTTTTACACTATAAAAATTAGACGACTACCTTTCTCATATATATTTACGAGTGATCCTTAAAAGTAAACTATTTCAGATAGTCTAAATATGAAGTTCCGAGGAATAGTTCTTTTGATGTTGTTGCGGTTGCTACATGGGTTCTATTGCTGTTACAAGAATTTCTCGGAAGAAGGCATGCATAGATAAAAGGAAATTCCAACTACTGATTATACTCATAATAAAATCATCATCCCTTGTACTTTTTTTCCTGCGGGTGGGTGTATAGTGTATGCATACAACGCACGCATAATGTCAAAGTTCACTATCATCTTCTTCATCATTTACACGTCAGCATTCCTTTATACAAAATAGGATTTTGAAGCTTAAAACTAATCGTCGCCTTCGTTCAATCAGAAGCATCTTTACGCTTAATCTCATCTTCACTCTTTTGATGTTATCAAACTAACGCAGCATCAGAGAGCAGACATACATATTCTCATATCAGTTGAATTTTTAGTCTGTCTAGCTCTTAGCAGCACACTTCAGACGGCGCAGTCTTGGAAGATACTAATCATGATCACACTTCTAACTTCCAGACAGCTTTTAGTAATAAACCATGCTACACATAAGCCCGTCTCTAAACCTTGATCAAACCATTATCTTTTCTCCTTCAAGCGTTACATAATGTTATGGTTCATACTAATAATATTCATATGGCTCATCATCATCATTGTTCGAATTTACTATCGACATGTCTCGTACTAAAATGTGTTGTAACTTATCTACTTTTATTAGATACACCAAGAAAACCCAGCTATTATATATTATTCTATGTATCCATATAAGAAGCTTTATGACATTAATGAAAACTGAAGATCAAGGATTGTTGTCGGTTGACTTAAGTCAAAATGCAACACGGGTCGACCTTTCACCACATTTTTTCGCGTTTACCTAATCGTCAATGTTTGATCACTGAAAGCACTGAAACCAAAATTTTATACAGACACTGCATAAATTTACTAAATTTATCGCGAAGGTAGCTTAATGATAATCATCATCATGATAGCTAACATGGCAGGTTGATATTTTTGTGTATCTATTTTATACACAACGCCATTAGCATTCGCCTAGCACTTCACCACAAGTTGGCATATACAACACTAAAGTTTTAATGGAGTCGAGTGGTTTTTATTAAAATGTAAAACGCTCGTCTGTCTAAAAATGAACATTTTATGCATTTCTATATTCTTATATCAAAAACTGTTATGTAACCAACCTTTTTTATTTGATAAGAATAAAAATAGCAGTATTTTCGTCCTCACGTCAGTATCACAATTTGGATGATGATGATGGTAAAGTAGAGAAAATAAGAGATATGATATGAAAAAGGATTTTGTTACGTATTCAACACCTTTTTTTAAATACTTTACTGACGCACAAGAATGAGAAAAAATAAGATGACAGGAGTTTGAAAGAGATTTATTTACAATTTTTCTCCACGAAAAATATATACACTTACGTTTAGTAAATTTATTTTAATGCACGTTTGCATATCTGCATTTCTCATACGTCTCCAACCTTGCCACTAGGTAATATCTCTGTGTAGCCAGTTGATTCTGTGAGAATGCATATTGTATACTTTAAAGAAGGTATAAAATGTTTTTATTTTTCTGAAATGATTACTAGAGAGAATACTTGTTCGTCATTCAGATCACAAGAAAAAAAAGTTGATGATGACGGTATTACATTGTAGTAACGCTTAAGCATTAATGGATGTTGAATATTTATAATGTGATGAAATATTTTGCCTTTCGCATTTTTTTCCATCACTGTTCTGTTCTAGAAGTAATATATGCGTATTGTGTTTTGATGGGTATTACGTAACAAAAAAAGAACGGAAGTTCATTTACCTAAACCCATCCCATCATCAACTTTACACATTGTACATTAAAACCACAAGAATGGTGGAAAGTTGTTGTTCATCTCCTCATCGTCTCTTCCTTTTTTCAGAGAAAAATGTAAAATAAATATTAATATTTTCATACAGATACTCCCTAAATTCTACGGGCTTTTTTTGTACTGAAGCACTCTCAATTGGAATTCCGTAAATGTACACAACACATTGCTGCACATTTTGTTTGAGATATTTTACGAGATTAAAATGAAACTGACTGTAGGAGTCAAAGTAAAAATAGGGGTGGGCTACAAAGCTAGATGACTTTTTGGGTATGAATTCTTGTGAAAATATGCAAATGGATTGGTAATCACTGTAAATGCTCTATGCGCATTTGTATGATCATGATAATTTTTTGGTGTGCTGGATGGAATAAAAAATGTGGAGAGAAAAACGGAGAAAATTCCGAAAGTACTTTTGCAGTCTAAACACTGTTTTTTAGTATTTCCACGTTTGTCTACTCGATACGTACGCACAAAAATAAAATGTTTGACATGTTGGCTTTGTATAGAAGCAGTCATATAATTTAATGTGACGTGGTGATGATAATGAACAACATGCTGATTTTGAATATGAATATGTTATTACTACATTGTACATGGAGTATTATCATTTCATCTTTTCTGTGCTTTTTAGTGTAGACCGATTGTGTAACAGTACAAGTTCTGAGTTATCATAAATTGAGGAAAACTCTGAGTAAAAGTCATTGACTTTGGTTGTTCATGAGAATGTGCCGTTTTCCCCGCAGTACATACATTTGTATTTGTCTAATATATGAAATCTAACAAAAATATGCACACATGGTCACATGTTTCACTCATCATTGTTCTAGAAAATTTGTTATGCTAGTCAACAACTCGTAGTGCATGAGCATCATTAAAAATTATTCGATTGACAGAAGTACTAACCAACCTTTTGATGTGATCCGTGACGTGACTTTTTTTTGGAAAATTTTACAAGAATTTTACATTTCAGAATTGATACTTTTTCTAGGTTGTCTGTTGGGATGAAATAGGGGATATGAACTCAGCGGGAGGTTGAATTTCATCATGGATGAATATTGGATGAGATACAGACAGCAGACAAGTTTTGGATTTCAAGTGATTTGTAGCATGTGTGGTTCATCGGTTGTACACATATACGATCGTTAGTATAATAATGCATTTTTATCTCTTTTTTGGAATTTGTCATTATTATAATAGTACGTATTCTTGTAAATCTTTATTTTCCGACAAACTCAACCTTGACTTTTACGCATTGCCATGCTATATATTGCTTTCATTCTTTCATGCTCCTTGTCAAGGATCTGTACTTTTAGTTTCAAGCTCATCAAGCCTTCTGACTTGATTTTCTCTGACATGAAGAGAAGGGTGCATATTTTACCTACCGCACTGGCTAAAATATTGAATTTTTATTACTTTGAAGGGGAATATATTATACAGCAAATATAAGCGGGTAGCGGGGTAGCACTGAGATTGATGAATGTTTTTGGTTTTTCCACCTCGTGACTTTGCCTAGGCTAAAAATTCATGTTACAATTTATCATAATAAAATGTATATGTTCTTACAAGCAAAGACTCGTACGCATTTTATATTAAATTGAACACTTAAACTAATGCCGTATACAACCACCACCGTATCACTCAACCGATTAGAATGGAAACTGAGAATTCTAGAAAAATTTATTTTTATACTTCCAAAAAATACTACGCAGTATTTAGTGTACTACTGAACGTTATATTAGCATCAAGTGGATTGCATTTATACTTTCGCTGTGAAGGACAAATAAAATTCAGCAGAAAATCGTTTTTGTTCTTTACATTTTTGATCCTGGAATTGCAACAATTAAATTACTTCGGATATAATTCGTTTAATGTATGGGGAATGTGGATGGTTCATGTACGTCTGTTATAAATCTTTGTTGGGTCTTAATTCCCTTCCAATTGAGAGATTTTCCCCCAATAAAATCTCTACGCAAAATTTATTTGGCAGTTATTCTCATACCTTCAGACCATTCATTTTATGCTATATTTTCAGAATACATACAATGATAACTATACTATAATACAAACCCTTTAGTTGATGATAATTACACAAGTTTGCATCCAAAATTGTCTTTGTTTTCACATAAGATTAGCTCCACAGCCTAGGTGGAACAAACCAACTAAGTAGAATTCAAACTCGATGCAGAAACTCTGCTCGAAATTACATTTTGTATATTTTCTGCAAAAGTTTCATTTAAAAAAGCAAAACTTAAATCTTCTATATGCAGAGTTTTGAATGTATTGCATACGCACGCATCAAATAATGAATGACTGGCCATAATCATCATCCTCAGCAGTACAAGAATACTATATACTATACTTTCCATTCTATTTTATATACCCACCAACTCAGCCATCAAAAATACCATTTATGATTGCTATACGGTTTTACGACTCACCGGTGATTCACTCAACTCAACTCACTCCATTTATTTGCCAGAAGCACGCAAACCTGCCTGACTGACTGAGGTTGTGTGTTCACGGAGAAAGCACAACTCTTTCATGCATGCATACCAGGAACAATAGTCGTCATAATATATTTTGTGAAAGCACCGCAGATGCGTGTACTATATTGCGTCTAGTGCTGTTCCTCTATCTAATCTAACGTGTTTAATATGATGATGTTATTATTATTGCACTATGTATGGACTTGTAAAAAATGACTAGGTATATATTGTAAAACCAGATGTACCTATAAACATTGTTGTTTGTCTGTGTATGTGTGTGTATCATTCATTCTCTCTCGCTTACAGCTCACAACTCACACAGCTCAAAACCAAGTCACTCACACTTTCTCTTCTTTTTTTCTCAGAGGCGATTTCAGGAAGGAAGAGCAAAAGAGAAGGGAGAAAGTAGAGCTGTTTGATGTTATGTGTCTAGTGTACCGGGAAAAGTGAGAGATATATAGAGAAAATAATGCTGTTTGCACAAATTGAACAAAAGGGTTAGCTAAATTGACTCGAGGGAAATATATTGCAGATCTATGCAGATTTACAACCCGCACGAGAAACCGCAATCATTCCAGTGGGAATGGGAATTATAATGCCCGCAAAAAACTACTCTGAGGATGATGACGCTGCTACGAACGATCATGATCGTTATGAGAAAATGATACCCGAATAGATACATGCTATCATACATAATAGATTCGCTGAATGTATATCGGTTATGTGCGGTAAACTATTCAAAATGGGAACAACTGATGCGTTTTCCTATTACAAAAGGAATATTAAAATACAAATTTAGATGAAAATTTTGTGGGTTACCATTCGTCTCTCCTCCTTCTCATTTACCTTAAGTGCATGAGCACAAGACAGGCCCCCGTGTGCCTGGTTTTGTCTTGTACTTTATTTTTTGAGTCATTTATACTAACAAACTGAACACATGAAGGTCAAATGATGGTCAGTCCAGTCGTGATGATGGTGGTTCTCTGTGCGTGTTCGTTGGTGCACAAAAAGCTACTCATGCATTCATAAGCCGACACACAAACAGGCCAGGCGTTTGTGTTGGTCTACTTGAATACTCTTTTGTATTCCCCCAATTAAAATCCACTTGATCCTGACACCATATCACACACCTCCTATTCCGCTGAACCAATTTATTTATCGTAACTACTTTATGTGTGTGTGTCCAACCCAAAAACGAGCAAAATAGGCTTTGAATTTCTAATGCCTCTACGACCACCAGGCCAGGATGCTCGGTGGTATCGGTTTGTATCGTATTGCATTTATTCTTTTGAGGTCACATTTTTTGATACACAAACCTTGCGAACGAAAGTACGATAGGAAAAGGTATTAAAAATGCAAATCCATTTCTCTACCAGGTATAGATATAAAATCTATGAGCAAACGACCAAAACCCCCAACAAAATGTCGCACACACGTCCATTACTTCAAATTATAAAAATACGTGTGGACTGCGGAGACCCTTATCATGTTGGTGAAAGTGGTGGTATGGATAAATATTGTGTATGTTTGTCTGGTGTATGATGTGGTCACTATAACTGATCATTATACCAGGCTGTTCGAGTGTGTGCTTCCTCGATATATGAAATAGGGACACTGCTGGTGTCGGTTTTCTCAGCGCCAGAGTACACGACACCATCAGCTCAGCTATCCATGCAAATTGCTATTTTTCCTGTTTTGTCCTTCCAACCAAAAATGGGCCACTCAAAATTCCATTTCGATTCAATTTCAAAATGAATACACACACCACAGATGACGTTCATGATGATAATGACTGACTGACTTAACTTGATTGGCCATGGGTTGTGAGGCTCTTTCACATCAAAATTTCAATAAAAAGCGGAATATTGAAATTGAATGAAACGAACACAATTTCAATAACTGAACCTATTTACGAAAAATAGTACGCACACAATTTTCCTGAAAGGGTAATTTTAAAAGCTGGTGGTGTGATACTGGCGTGGTGTCATATGGTCAATATAGATCGATCGCATGAATGATAAGGGCCATCTGCATGAATGGAATTGGAAAAAACAATGTGCTTTTGATTGGAATAAAGTAATATGTGATCTGAACTGAGAGTAAAAAATAACCCTCTCATTTTATTTCGTGTTTTGCGTATTTTAACCACGCCATTTCCAATGCCCATGTCTTCACTATTAACCCACTGATTTCATCATGTTATTAAATAAAAGGTTGTAGACCTCAATATAAAGTAAAAATTATTCATCACTTCCCCTCCCGTATCATAAATCAAGTCAATTTAGCCATTCAAGCTGCTACCGATCTACTTTAGTAGCAATTCTACTTATTGTCTTAAAAATATTTGTTGGTCAACGGTGTTTACCAAGGCAGACTTTCGACTTTTTGAAACGATCGATTTGACAGAACGTCATCCTACCACGCAACTACATTTACTGGTCTAGATTTCGTCAAGCAAATTCATTTGTACACAAAGACTTAAGCCAAGGCGCGTCAATGTCAACAAATTTTAAAATTTAAGCTTATAGCGTTCGAATTACGTAGCAAATTTTACATCCGTTCTTTCAGCAACTTGTTTGCATTTGCATAATACGTACCTAAAATTATTAGACCATATCAGCAAATCTAACCTTTTCCTTCGTGGTTCCTTGTCGTTACGAAAGTAGCAAAAACCCCGCCAGCATATTTCCACTTTACTCAAAATCCTTTGTACACAACTACGCAGTAAAAAGTGCAAACACCATTCAACATAATATGCCAACAAAGATGATATAAGTTTCTTCTAAGTTAGGCTCAGAATTTCACTCTCCGGTAATATTGATCAATTACTGATAACAGTAAATGCAAAATAAAATGGTTGAATTGTGCGTGGGAGGAGGTGATATCATGCATAAAGTGAGCTAGTAGTACGAACGAATATGGATATGCTTTCAGATTGTTATTTTTTATCATTTATCATCTTTTAGTTGTTTGTAATTCACAAAAATATCGACTAAAAGCTAGCTCTGACGTTTTTTCCACTTTTATACAAGAAAGGAAAGAGAAATAAGGTCGATGTATTCTTACCGAATTTCCGGAACCAAAAACTCCCACAAGTCGATAACCAAATTGTGTACAGCAAAGGGCAATGCTTCGGTATTCAGAATGAGAAAAGAAAACGTGTTTTCTTGTGCATTGTATCGAGGATAAAATATGAACCAAAGGGATAAAACGTGTTTCATGTTAGTTCAATACCTGTAAAGCTTATATCCTGAATTTTTACTCGTGAAAAGTGCCTCGTCTGGCCTCTCCTGAATATACCCAAATAATAATGTTTACCATTTAACAATGCGTAAAAAGCTGTTTATTTTGTAAAATAAGCCGTAGCACACTAGTATAGTATTCACGTGTATGTATCCTGTCATGCATGCAAATGCCTTGATGATCTATTCTTACTTTTTTCCAAAGATAATATGTGTAAACATGAATGAACAGCAACAACTAAATCATACCACAACCATTCTCCAGCACCACAAAACATACGCAGCAAACTCATAAAATATGATCGTTATTGTCGGTGGCGGCAATGGTGGTGATGCCACCAGCTTTACTTATGAGCTTGGTCTTGTGTATGTCTATGACTTTGCTCTTTGTTGATCGTCAGAGAGAAAGTTATGGCTTATCCCTTTGAACCGTAAATGATGATGGTATGGTAGTAGAAGCATTATTATACCACCGCACACTACTGCCTTTGCAAAAGCTTTCGCAATTTTGCAACGTAAATAATATTTTTTCTCGTTGTATCCTATCTAAATGTGTATTTTATGGCCTGTGTTGAAACTACATATATCATGTATGGACACAGATTTTCACATTATTACAAGGAGAAAGTTGTAAATGTCGGTTATAAACACAATAACCAAACAATAACACATATAGTCAATGTTTGTATACTTTTTGGTTTCCTTCCATAATAATAGCCACATACAGACACAATACAAAATGTGTTGACAATGAAAATGGTATTACAATCATATTGTTTAATGAGCAACAGTTAAAATTTTATAAGAAATTTTGTTAGCAATTAAATGTCAAAAAATGCTAGTAAAATGAATGGCAATGAAAAGCAGAAGGATATGAATTCTGTGAGTGTGCTTTG
>JAQFXM010005913.1:0-14105 GCA_034693345.1 Entomobrya multifasciata | reverse complement strand
TTGAGAATATATACACGGTATATTGCCATTTGTATATATTTTTGGTAACTATGAAATTTTTTACTGTTTTGAAAAAAAGATGCTCTGCTGACATAACCTGATCGGATCTCATGATTTCGATTTCAAGTTTTAATACCCTTGGTTTTGGTAGTCGTATATTTAAAATATTTTTCTGGTGTGATAGGAAATAGGTGGAGGAAGAGGCTGTCTGCTGCTGTGTTGGCGGTAGAAGTTTTTGCTGATAGGAAGTAAGGGGGAGGTGGTGGGGCGACCTGCAGAAAAATAAACACAAGTGGAAGGAAATAAAGGTGTAAGGGGATAATAGGATGACGAGGCAAAGGTGTTGGGGGAGAAGATGATGTGGAGGAAAAGAAGTTGGGGGACTGGGAGGAGGCAAAAGTGATGGCGGATACTCGGCAAAGGCAAAGGGGTTGGGGGGGTACTAGATGGTGGCATAGGGGTTGGGGGGATACTAGGTGGGGGCAAAGGGGTTGGGGGATACTGGGTGGAAGTGGAAGCCAAGAGTTTTAAACTTTAAATGGGTAATCAGTAATCATAATTAATGGTCAAGTGATGAATGAATGATTGATTATAGTCGTCAGCAGTTCAGATTCAGAGAATGGTTCAAATTGCTTGATGTAGTGAAAGCATTTTTGTTGTTGCTCGTCTCGTCTAATGCATTAAACAGCTCATTGAGTGCTGGCGAACGGTTGACCGTTTTTCATATTTTTTCCCGGGAACGAAAATTCTACTTTTTTGACAAAGCACAACAAGCAAACAGACAAAACAAAAAAGGGAACATGCCCAATTCAATGCAGCAGTACAGCACGGCTCTTGATCTCTATTCAATTCAGCCAGTCTGTCAAAAGTGGACAAGTTGACGTTTAACCTCATTTTAACAAAACTACCAACATTAAAATGTTTAACAAATTAATCAAAAAAATGATTAATTAGTTACGTAATGTGATTTTTAATTAGTGAATGGTTTGTAGGAACATTTTTTCTAACTGACTACTGACCAAGTGTGGTTTTGCATGATAAATTGGTTTTTAGTTAATTGACTGTGGCCATCAAGGTAATTTATAGCTAAAATTTAAGGTTTTACGTAAGATAATAATTTTTGGTACAATATTTAATTGTTTTTACTTTGTGTTGATTTATATTAGGCCAGTGAGCTAATTAACATGAATCTTGAGAAACTTGTCCAAAAGCTGAATGAGGAGGTGGGGGATGTGAGGTCACCTTGCACTAGTCGTCAACCAGGCCAGGGCAGGCCTTCCAGTATCCGACAAAGTATTAGTCTTATGGACTCCCACATTCATAAAAACATTGAAGATCATCAGAAGCTGTTGAAGGAGATGGAAATTCGACATAAGGATGTTATCTCTGCAAAGGTTCGGGAATTTGAGGAGCATGTTTCCAAAATCAAGGTACAGCTGAGGCAAAAGGACGACGAGTTGGATCATTTGAAGGGTAGATTGAATGAGTGTAGGACGGCAAAGAATCAGGCTCTGGAGGAGAACCTGAAAATTAAGGAGTTGTATCAAGAGCGGAACAAGGAGCTGGAAGGATGTATTAACGATTGTCGTGAAAAGTTGAAGGTGTTGGAGTTAGAGAGGGATAAGTTTAAAAGGGAATTTGTCGAGTTGGAGGAAAAGGATAGGGCGCTGAAGGAGTCTCAGGAAAAAGGGCAACATTTGCAGGATCAGTTGATAAGGTTGCAGAATGAGGTGGAGGCGAATGGTGAGATTATCAAGAGATTGGAAGACGACAAGTGTAAAATGGAGGGGGAGATGAAGGCACTGGAAGAACAGAATGAAATATTGAAGAAAGAGGTGAAGGAGCATCGTCAAGATAAGCCGAAGATAAGTAAGATGCTGCAGGATAAGCTGGAATTGTTGGAGAGGGAGTGTGAGGATTTGAAGGGGCTGCTGCAAGAGGAAAGGGGAAAAAGTGGAGGGATTAAGGATGAGTTGAATGAATTGCGACATAACAGTCAATTGTTAAAGGTGGATGTGAGGATTTTGAATAGGGAGAAAAAAGAGTTGAAAGGGAAGTTGGAGGAGAAGGAGGAGGAGTGGAGGGGGAATGGGGATAAGATGGAGGAATTGGAGAAGAAAAATGGGGAGCTTGTTTTGAAAGTGGGGAATCTGGAGGATGTGGTGGTGAAGGGACTTGAACATCTTGTTGAGGAGAAGGAGAGGGGGTGTCAAGATGTTAAAAATATTTTGGAGGAGGTCAAGAAGCAGAATAAGGAGTTGGAGGGGGAGCAAGTCAGATTAAAGGAGGAAGTTGAGGGGGTTAGGGGAAAGTTGAGGGAGTATGAAAAGCTGCAGAAGGGGATGGAGGAGGAGAAGGCAAAGGAGATTGAAGAGAAGGAAGAAATGATTAGGGAAAGGGATACAAAAATTAGGGAGCAGAAGGGACAAATAAGTGTTCTGAAAGAAGTGGCGTTGAGACTGGAACAGGATTTGGTTAACTTTGAGGCGGCCCTGGAAATAAAGCTGGTGCAGTGGGAGGATGCAGTTAAGTGTAAAGAGGGGACGGAAAAGGAGAATCAAGATTTGAAGGACGAAGTGGTAAGATTGGAGGGGAAGTTGGAGGAAGCAAAGGAGTTGGGGGGGTTAATGGGGAGGAATGTGGAGGAAGTAAAGATACAGAAGGAGAAGGAAGTTGAGGGGATCATGGAAAAGTTGGAGGAGGCGAGGAGGAGAAGTGAAGAGGTTGAGAAGGAGTTAATGGAGTTGGAGTTGGATAAGCAGGAATTGGAAAGAGGAAGGGAGCAGCTGCTGGCGGAGATTAAGGGTGTGAATGGGGAAAAGGAGAAGCTGCAGAAGGATTTGAACATGTTGGTTAAAACAGTGGTGGAGGTGAAGGAGGAGAATGAGATGGTGAAGAAAGCACTGGATGAGGTGATTTGCAAAGCGGAAAGTTACAAGAACAAGTGGCAAGATGCGACAAGTCAGATTAAGGAGATGGAGGAGAGGGAAGAGATGAGAAGGATGGAGGAGGTGAGGAACAGGACGAAAATTGAACAGCAGGAGAAGCTTATTGAACATTTGTGTGGTCAACTGGAGGGTTATGAGAAGAAGAAGGGGAAAAAGCATGGGAGTGGATTGAATCATGGGTACTTTCCAACTCCGTCTAAACGACAAGGAGGAGGAGGGGACAAGGAGTTTTGTACACCTATCAAAGCAGGATCACGGGGAATAGGGAGTACGCCAAGTACACCTGCTGGAGGGATAATTACTAGGAAAAATCCAACTTTACCGACGCCAGCCAAAGAAGAAAATGTTTTGTTGAAGAAGAAGCAACGGTCTAATACTGTGCATCATGGAGGAAGGGCAGCAAGTGTAAAGTAAGTTGGAAGAAATTGTGATTATGTTTTTTAAATATTCGATTGATTTGCTGTTTTATATTTTAAAAAAATTCTAATGGTGGTATCATTCTGTTTCGAAATAGTTCCCCAAGAGTACTGGAAACTGATGAAAAGTCTGTTTTTGATGGAAATGGAATACAGGAAGGATATGTCAAAGTCAGATCGTAAGTTTTGAAAAAAATATCGTAATGAAATTTATGCGACTTTTGTGCCAGCCAGTCAAGTCATGCTGAAAAAATGTTCTGTTTTTTTTTTAAGTGAAAATATGACCAGAGCGGAAGAACGCTTTGTTCGTATTGAAGATGGACAAGTGAAGCTATTCATGTCTGACCACAAGTCAACGAAAAGGGGGCCAGTTGAAGTATTCTGTTTAAATGAGAAGACAAAGGTAAATGGCTTTTAATTAAGTAACTTAATTGAGTTTACCAAATATGTAGTAAATTTACATTATATGTGTTTTTTTTCGGTTTTTAGCGATACTTCCGAATCGACAAGCTGGCCGATCAGCAAGAAAACTTTTGCTCATCTCCATTAAAAAAAGATGAAACTGCCGCGTTGGCTATAAAAATCACCTTTTATGAAGACGACGATGAAGATGTGACGCTGTTGGGATGTCCCCAAGTGCTTTTCATGTTTCCCAAGAGTTTAAATGAGAAACGAAGATGGATCCAAGCGATAGACAAATACTGCAGTAGTAATTTAAACGAGAGTGGTCAAACTACCGATGATGATGAAAATAAGGAGAATTTTTTGGTTGGGAAAAGGGAAATTTGGGAGGATGACACACTGGGAAATAGCTTGTGTGTCAATTGTGTATACTATTTGCAAGAATCTGACACATATCTTTTGGGTTGCGATGATGGTTTGTATTCAGTGAAGACGGGAAGTAGGCCAGTTAAAATTGAGGGTCCTCAGTCAATTCATCAAATTTTGGTGCTGGACTCTGCAAAGTTGGCAGTTTTTATTGAAGGGGCAAAGCGAATTGTGTCGGTGGTTTATAGTGGATTGCTTAAGAGTTGCGCGGAGGCGGCGGAGTGCTCCCAACCGAAATTGGAGACCAAGGCGGTTACACACACTCAAGACTGCTATTTATTGGCGGGCAAGTGTGGGGATAGGTGGGAGAGTACTAGGGTGGCTGCTGCGAGTAATAAGGGACTTTTCTTGTGCCAAATGTCGGGAAGTCAGGGACAGGAGCTGATTGTAAAGAGGCAGTTTTTGTTCAAGGTGCCCATTACAACGATGCTGATGACGGGAGATCAAAGTGTGCTTGTGGGGGTTGACACTGTGTGGGAGCTGGACACGAAAACTTTTGAAATGGAAGGTGAGTTTTTCAGAAAATCAAGTGGATCCGGGCATAAATTTGTATGGTGGAGTGTATTTAATGAGGATGTTCTTTGTATGATTTTTTCAGAGTTTTTGGATCGCACAGATGACGCCATTCTTTTTATGCAGATTTTGAATGAAGCTCATGGGGGATATCCGGTGGCTCTACTGGATGTGACGAAAAGTAAAGGGCTGGAGGATTCAAAGGAGCCTGAGTACTTGATTTGTTTCCAGGATATTGGCGTGTTTGTGGATAGCTTTGGGAGGAGAAGTCGCCGGGGTGATATAAGTTGGGGTCATGTTCCTGTGGCATTTGGTAAAATATTTAGTTTACTTAATTTAAAGAGATTTATATTTGGGAGAAATCGTAATCAAGATTTTTTGTGTGATTTTACAGCATACCGCCATCCATATCTGTACATTTTCAGCTTTCAGAAGGTGGAAATCCAAAAATTGGATGAGAGAAGTTACACGTTGATGATAACGGAGGACTGTGAAGCGGGTGGGAATGGTGGAGGAAGAATAAGAAGAGAAGTTATTACACCAGAGAGAAGGATTCTTCCTATAGCTTCCAAGACAACTCCCAATTTTGTTGGGATGGGGGCTAAAGGTGTGGTCCTGGCGGCAAGGGAAACAACGACTGGAATTAAAGTACGTTTTAAGATTATTTAGCTGCAATTGTCCATGTGTTGTATTATGTACAAGTACTCGTCTAATTATGGAATTTTATGGAAATATTTGCAGTTGCTGGAAATCCATCCGTCATCATGATCAATATTATAAGAAATCTTAAAGAAAATATGCTCCACTCGACAGGGATCTCAAAAAGTCAAAAGAATTCTTCAAATCATCAAAGCCAAGCCCATTTTTAAATTTAAGTTGATTATTATTCCGGATTTTAATGTTTGAACATTTTTTATACTATGTAAAAATTATGTGTATTTGTTACTCATTTAGTCAAGTTATTTCATTACATTTGATCGATTATTGATTGTACAAAAAGCGAATTTTTTTATCAACGTCATTTCGTACTTAACATGATGCATTTCCACTTTAGAATACATTCTCATAAAAAAAATTGCATAAAGAAATCATGCTTGATGCAGGCCATAAATACAAATGCAGGTACCTGTCGTGCAGGCTTGGTTGATTGTTTATAGCGGGTTGCATTGCACAATGCATAGTATACCATACCATGCCATGATAATAATGATCGTCCAGCTTTGGCATGGCCCCATAAACGAGCATGTGTAGTAAAAGCGCATTCGTTGCAGTTTCTTGTTTTTGAACAGGCGGGCTTCATGTCAGCTGTGTGTACCCTGCTTAGGAAAGGAATGACTTTCTCTAATTATCCAAACATGTCAAATTGTTTGACCTTGAGATAAAATTGACACCCATACAAATAATAATAGTTTACTAAATCTTTGAGTTATTAAAGTGCCATATAATAAGTTTAGTTGTAAAAGGGTAATTGCAAGAGATACGTTTTAAGTGAAAGGGCTTCATTTTGTATAATTGATTGTCAATTTAAAAAGTAAATGTTTAATTGACATATTGGCAATTAATTGACATTGACAGTGTCGGTCTTTTTCATGGCACCGAGAAGGACATCATTATCTTCATCATCAGCTCCATGTGATAAACGGCGCAGCAGTAGAAAGTGTAAACGAAGAAGACCAAAAGGATCGGGATCGGGATCCTCAAGACAACTCGTTTCAAAGGTTTGTCTATTTTGTGAGAAAACATGGCCGACATATCATCATCTGGAAATGCATATGAACACACACACAAAGGAAAGACCATATGAATGTGAGTATTGTGACGCCAATTTTGGATTTTGGTCTGCACAGCTTGTTCATCAGAATAATGTCCATTTGGGGAAAAGGTATTCTTGCAACTTATGTCCGAAAACGTTTACCGTTTCCAGTAATCTTGTAGCGCATAGGAGAAAAGCGCATTATTCACAATCGAAAAGAGCCATTTTTAATGGGATTCAAAAGGTTACAAAAGAGATTGGAATTTTGAAGGGGAAAAGAATTAAAATGAAAAGGGTTGGGGATGATGGGTGGAATGAGGATTCCAAGATGCCTGTTGTTGCAGTTCCAAAGAAAGCTGTGCCAACGACAAGTCAGCTATTCAACCTGGTCAACAGCTTGCAAAAGGTTACTCAAAGGAAACGAAAAATTAGTGGTGGGGGTGGTGGTGATGGTAAAGAACAAGTGCCTGGAAAAGGGGTATCCATGAAACACAGGAGGGTAAATGGAGAAAGATCTTCCAAGGAAAGTGGACATGGACAAGTGGTTGTGGAAGTCAAAGAAGAGAATGAGGAGGAGACAGTTGTCGAAATTGAGGATGGTGGACCAGTTGTCGAAGAAGTAAAAGAAGAGGTAGTGGAGGAGGGGGAAGATGGTACTGAACCATTAAGGGTCACCAGTACCCTGTCTCAGCCAAACGACGACGGTGTTTCCGCCAAACATGAGAAACATGAAGATAACCAGCCTGTGCCCTCGCCACAAATTTCTTCGGTTCCACTTGCCAATGATGATGAAGATACCAATCAGAAGAAGACTCAATTAGGACAACCGATGCCATCAACTTCCAGATTTCCTTCGATGGTAAATGGTTTACCTTTTCTGACAGAGTTACCATCATCACAACAATCGGAAAATAAACAACCTTGTTGGTACAACAGACCACCTGACCCCCCACCAAATCTCATGTTCTACTTTAATGGTCACACGGTACCTGTTCTAAGTCTGGATATTCTGAGAAATCTTGCCCGTTCCAAGAGAACCCAGTCGTTACCCTCACCACCAGCATCACAATCATCACAGTCATCATCATCTTCATCGGATCCCGACTCGGACTACAAACCACGCGCTGCCACCTCCTCCCGTAAACAATCAACTACTTCCAGTAAATCCAGCCGAAAAAAGGGCGGCGACGAACCTGAGCCTTCATCATCTTCATCCAAAACTCAGCGACAATCGAAGGAAGTTAAAAAGACTGTTAAAAGAAGAACAAAGAATTCATTAAAGTCGTCAACAGTGACCTTGACCACCAGCACCAGCGCCACTTCCACGAAGCTGAAAAAAGGTAGGAAAAAAGGTCCGAATTCGGCTGCCCAACGTCGTATTCGCAATTATCCCAATAAATGTGAAGAATGTGGGGAAACTTTCAAGTATCCATCTAACTTGGTCATCCACATGATTAAACACACGGGAGCTAGGCCCTTTTCATGCACCTTGTGTGCAAGTACATTTTCCCGAAAGGTAAGGTCTTCAATAAATTTGACTAATTTGACATTAATTAAATTCCAAGTATTTTAAAAACAAAATTATGTGTTTTTAATTTCAATAGGGTAATTTGAATCAACACATGGAGAGGATTCACAGCCAAAAGAATCTTGAAGCAGTTAAAGTTGAGGACGTTAAAACAGAAGGATCATCGGAGAGTTAAAGCAGCACTTGTAAATATTTCATGTAATCAATTTTTTTTTCTTTGAAAAAGACTGATCAACCCAATTTAATTGACGAACAATACTCACAAGCATAAAAATAATTAAGGTTTGCATAATAATATGTGTTTATAAAAAGGTGACTTTCTTTTTGTTACATAATTTTCTTACATGAATACAAACCAGACATGTAATGTAAGTCAGAGGGCCAGGAAATGTTCAGTAGAAATTAAGTAGCTGTGTGTCTTTCGTACTATTTTTACAATTAATTTTTAAGGACACTTTTGTTAAAAACCTTGGGCAGCCACCACAATCAAATAAATTAACTCTTAAAAGAAAATTGTCCATCGAAAAATTTGTAAAAATAATTCATTTTATTATAAACTATTTAAAAACACGACAATTTCAAAAGTAAATGGATTTTTTACAAAGAATGTATTTTTTGGCTACGATCAACCTAATTCGCTACGGTGTTTTAGTAGTTTTTCCAAATCCACTAGGTTTTTTCGTACTTTTTCCTCCGCTATTTGTACCTCCAAAACCTTCAGCACCTCCATTTCCAGTTCCTCCATCTCCAGAACCTCCACCTGGTTTCATAGTTGAAGGCCCATTTCCTCCAACACCTTCAGCCCCTACTCCACCCCCACCCCCCTCAGTAGTTTTATTATGTTCCTCAATATGAGGTTCCGGCTTATCAGCAATTCTTGCAATGTAAAACGCACTCGCAATAAAATCAGGATCATAGCTTGTCCTACTCTTTGATATATTTCCACTGCAAGTGCTCAAGCAAAATCCAAGCTTCATCCGATTATCCGTCAATTCCCTCGGATCATGTCCCGGTATAACCACCTTACTTCCACCATCAGTTATCTCAAAATTTACAACAACATCGGTAGCCTCACAAGGCTCACTAAATTTCAAAATGTCAAAGTCAGCCAGCACAGGTTTATCATCTTCAGCTTCATCGTGAAATAAGCGTACTGAAAAGCTCTATGAGGCAAAAAAAACACAGTCAGTCAGTTAAAAAATTTGATAAAAATTTGATAAAAATTTGTAAATTTTTTTTTCTACCCTTTGTCCCGGCTGCTCATACATTGGTTCCACCGTCTTAATCACCATCTCATATTTCCCATCAGTTTTCACCTTTTCCGAGATATTATAACTCATACACATCCCCTGACTACCGGACGAATAACTTCTTGTGAAAGTTTCATACAAAATGGCGTCCGCTGCCACCACCCCAGTGACCACATGTCTTGTCCACACATCCACTGGACATGACCCTGAAAAAAACACACACAAATTTATTAACAAAAAACCTAAATAAACAAATTTCCTCCAAATTTCCTCCAAATTTTTTTTCTCACCATAAGAAAGAATATCCCCATCATAGTCATATCTCAACCTAAACGGATCCTCATACAAAAGTTCATCATCCGCCACATACCTAATCCCCCTGGAGTCATGATGCGCCCTCCCATTCATATTAACCGCTGCAATCACCTCCTCCACAATGCAACTTCCCCTCGCAAACCTATTCTTACAAGCCACTCCCCCATTCACATAAACCGCATTCGCCCTCATACAACTCGACTTCACAGCACAAGGCGAACACTCCCTTGGACTTGTACACAAACTTGTTCCATAACTATACTCCTTCCCCGCCAAAATCCTGCAACGACACTCATCCCCTCGATGACTCACCACGCGACCATTCACATTCACACTTCTCTGCCAATGCAAAACTTGAAATGCACTTGCTACAAAACCCTTATCCGTCACATTAGGACAGTCACTCTGACAAAAGGAAATTTTGATTTCACCATCCGTCACATTTGCCCTTTGCCCCCCAACAACAAGCTCATCTCCAGCACCGTAATAGAAACGTATTAGAATTTCCGCAGCCCTTCCCTTCATTTTTGTCCATGCCAAAATATTTAGTTCGTCAAGGACCACCACATCATTGATCCTCACATCAAATAGCTACACACAAAAAACCAATCAATTATCAAATTTTAATCAAATTTCCTTAAAATGGTGTAAAATTTCAAATTTTCTATTTTTACCCGATCCCCACTCTTTTCATGCTCAGGCTCGATCACCTTCAAATCCAACAAGTAATTTCCTTCCTCACACAAACTTGCCGTGTACGACAAACACTTTCCTCCGCCTCCTCCCCCTCCACCTTCCTCATGTTCCTTCTTTTTCCCTCCTTCCCCTCCATCACCACCACCACCACCACCTCCCTCACCTCCACCTTCTCCCCCAGCCCCACCTTCTCCTCCTCCTCCACCACCTCCCCCTCCCCCTTTAATATAAGTAGCATACAATGGCCTATCCTGCTCACAAACCCCCGACACCTCCTCCGCCCCCATTTCCGCTTGTTCCCTAATCCCATCCGGATCCTCAAACTCGACATTTGCATCCGCCTCAAAAATCCATCCCTCCTCATCCACATGCCTTTCCCCTCCCAAATTTACCGCAATCACAGGCACATACTCAAAATCCCCCCTTTTCGGACTAATCCTCTGCACCGTCACCCCATCCGGACAAAGGTTGAAAGGAAACTTGTTGCTTTTCCTTAAAGTTATTGGAGGACCCTTGGGATTTGCTCGGGCCACTTTAAAAGGACATCCCGACGCCGGTCTGCAGTTGACTCCAGCTTGATCAAAACAACCAGCCTGTTTACAAGCACAAACGTTGAGACAATGTTGGGAGCATCCCTGCTCGTCAGGAATATCACTGTCTCTACAACGAGCAGAGTGACAATGGTAGTCACAATGGGGGATCCGGGCGCACTCGGTGGGATTCCTGTCGTAATTGTTGCAGTCTAATGTCGCGTTACGGCCGTCCACGGGGAGGTATAGGCTACCAAATTGGGAGGGTTCATTGGGAAATTTGTCTGAAAGGGGTAAAAAAAATAGCCCGATTAAAATTTAAGATTAATTTTTAAATTTAAATTTTTTTCAAATTTTACCCGATTTTCGTTGGGTGTACACGAGGGATGGCATGTTGTACACGTATTGACCCCAAACCACTGAAATAAATAGGGTCCCTGAAAAAAGGACAAGGGACCACTTTGTAAAAAAGTGAGGCTCGTCCATATTTTTAGATAAATTTGTGAAGTGTCCCAAATTTTAAGAAAAAAAAAATTTAATCTGGTAATTTTTAAAGGTTTAATGATTAAAGTAATCATTAAACAGTACACCTAATGTAATCAAAGTAAATTGATGAGTATGTGATATATGATGTGTGATGTGTAATATAATTAACAATTAAAAATGACCATTAATTTAGTAATTTAACTATTATACGTAATGCTGTCTTAATTGACTATTATAATCCTTTTAATATGAGAATAAGAATAAATTTATGGGGAAATTTGAGACTCGTTGGATTGGGATGAGATAGATGACAAAGCAGTTAATTAACTTTTAGTCGTTGCGTTCTTTTGGTTTTCAGTACAAAAAAATTCAGTATATTTTTTAATAATTAAAATTTTCTTTTTAAATAAAAAGGAACAATTATAACTTTCTTTTTTTATGAAGACATGGACTAAAAAATCCTCTACAAATTAAGATAAATGACAGTAATCTCTACAATCTACAGTCTACAGTCTAACAGTTTAAATGCTTTATAATATCTACACATATTACATGATGGTATCATTGTATATCTTTAAGATAAATTTGTTACGTTAAGTTTAATTACTGGTAAATTTGTATTTGATATACATACTCTTAATGTTAGAAAAAATTAACTTTTTATGCAAATTTTACATGTACACTTTTTTTAAACGTAGTTTTCTAGTATTAATTTTTTTTTTCTTCAAATAATTTACATCAACATCACCAACATCACTGCATTGCAATTATACATTTTTTAAGTGTGGAAATTTCTTTCAATGACTTAAATTTTTTAACTTTTAAATTTTTAGTACATTTAAAACCATTCATAATTCATCACTTTTAAAACACTGCAAATTTACACGCACACAAACACTTGCGTTGCTGATGAATATATAAATTATCTTTTTTGAAATTTTCAGATCTTGATAAAAATCGTCGTCTCGTTGATAATCGTTTTAAACCTTAATATTTAGTTATCCTAAGAATAATTTCACATTGAAATTTGAAATAATAAATTATAAAAAAAAATGTTTCACCTGAGAAGATAATTTATGCATAGTTTAAAATTAAATGCTGGAGATTAAATTCATTTAAAATGGGGTTTGGGTCCGGGTGATCCAATCCACCCACCCAATCAATCCATACGCCACGCCACACGCCAAAAAGGGGGAGATCAATTAATATATAAATTTTTTGACTTTGGACTACTTATCATTTTTAAAAGATAAATATGTTGACTAATTTTAGCCTTTTTAAAAATAATTTAGTAATGAGGTTGTTGGTAATTATTTGTTTGTGGTTGCTGATAAGGTGGTTGAGGATCAGTCTGCTGCGGAGTTGTTGTGGTGGTCGCCGTTGCAGTGTTGTTGTGACTGTGAATCTTCATGTGTTTCTGAAGACGGTCCTTTCTCGGGAATCTCTTGTGGCAGACTTGACACTCATACGGTTTCTCTCCGGTATGGGTAACCTTGTGATATTTCAAGTGATGTTGTCTTGTGAAGGATTTACCACACTGGTCACATTTGTGGGGGCGCTCCCCCGTGTGGACTAACATGTGTGTGCGGAGATGATCTGGTCGGTTGAATTGCTTACTGCAAACGGTGCATGTGTGTTTTTGCTTTTGTTCCATGATGGCCAAAAATCCTAATTTAGAAATAAATTTGAAACAATTGTAGATTAACCTTTAATTATACATTTAAAATTTATAAAGTTACAGATTTAGTTAATAATTTAAAAAACAATTACGTTGTTACTGTTTCTGGTGCTCAATCTCCTCTGGTGACGTGATTAAATTTGTTGACCTTTTCTAATAAGGAATGTTGCCAAGGTGTCCAGAAATTTGCGGACGAGTTTAGTCAAAAAAACTTAATAGTTTACTAAGTTACGGCAATCCACATTTTGAGAATTTAAAATTAATCACTTTATCACCAACAGTAATTTTATCTCAATTAAAATACTGCAAATTTAATCACAAGACAAATTTTTACTTCACAAAACTGTCAAATTTGATGTTGAATGTGGCTTTGAAACTGTTAGATGACTAGTTGTAGTGCAGTGAGTACAGTTTTTTTCTGTGGTGACCATTGGTAATCCAGCAGCAGTCTTCCAAAAAAATTAGTTAAATTTTTAATATATTTCCCATTATTAGTTTAATTGTTTTCCAAATTTAAAGGGAGAAAAGATTTTTTTGGATATATATTTTTTTGATGATGATGTGAGAGAGATTGTTGTGGTTTTTTTGGGCTGGTGGAGTGAGTGGTGGTGGGGAATGCATAGGCTTTATTGGTAGAGTGGGAATGTAAACAAACGTCAGATGTTGCGGTTTACGGCGGGCTTCTCCCATTGGCTCCCGGTCTCTTCCTACTTTGTTTTTTAACCCTTTCACCAATTACCGAGCAGCTTTTCAAGATACACTCATCTCTCCATACTCTCGTCATGTAAAGCTACTCATCTCACATACACATCTTCAAATTCAACATCAACTGCTTGTTTTTATGCAGCAAATCAATAAAATTGTCATCATCGTCATTTCATCGACCATGCCAGCGACACAGAGACAGCGACGACGACGACCCTCGCAAAACAATGATAGCTGTGCAGCAGCTGGCTGACATGTCATTTTATGAAATTTAAATGATCAATTAATTAAGATTTTCAATTAGAATTACATTGTACACATTTTATTCATCATCTGCCATTTTTTTTCATTGAAAATACACAGCACAATTAGTAATTAGGGTATATTATATGCATTGCCATTAAAATTTGGCGAGACTTGGTTTATTTTTTAAGTTGAAATACAAAAATATATATAATT
>JAQFXM010005912.1:0-14106 GCA_034693345.1 Entomobrya multifasciata | reverse complement strand
AAATTCCAGAGATAAGATGACCCAAGAAATTCACTTTTCCGTACATGGGTTTCTGTGTGACAGAAGGCAAGAGAGATACAATAAACAGACCCAGAGGCACCACCCACGTAATAACTACAAAGGCAATACCGAATCGGGCTAAAATGGGCCCCGCGCACGTTTTTTCTTAGTCTGAGCTAATTTCACGGCCTTTAGAACCATTATAGTGACGGCAGTACCCAATAGGACGGCTGGGTTTGGCACATACTTCTATTTCCTATTTCAGGACATATGACGTTGAGAATGCGGCGTCAGTCATTCAAGCCAATAGGGCAGCCACATTTGTAATAGCTTTGATCAGTCCTGGTTTTGTCTTCATGAAATTTAAGTCGACAGAGATGGATACCTGCTGTGGCTGCTGCATGGACTGCTGTCGTGAAGGCTACTGCTACTTCATTTTTGATGGGTATGCTTTTTAAGCCCGAGTTTCTTTTGTTGGGTTCCTAAAAGTTTCAGATAGAAACTTGTGGCTACAACGGAACTATTGAAAATTGCTACTTAAGAAGCGAAATAGCCATGATCAAGATGGACCAATACATGAAAGTTATAGCATGTGTTAGCATGCATGATGCATCTGCATTTAATTCTAGCATGTTGACTGCGTTGACTCCATTAGTTTGGATCCGCCTAATAGTCGTTTTGATGTTTTATGCATTGGTATGCAAATATATTTTAAAAGCTTTGACATTGCTATTTTTGTATCAAGCAGATTAATAAAGTAATTAATTGAGTTGAGTGGCATATGTCGATGTCCTCAAAGTAGCAGTGAGTGAGCAAGTCCAATATCCGTCCAAACCCCAGTTTTGAAGCTAAATAAGGATTAATTATATAGCACTCACATTAAGTATGTTTAATTGGTATGGAATAAGTTTAACTAAAAAAATAAAGCAGTCCACATATTCGTGTAAATGGTCACCCTAAAAATTGCTCCCTTAAACAATTATACGGTTTACACAAAATGTTGACAATGGTTGATATTTATATTAAAAACGACGACTGAATTAATTGACAAATGTCCGTAATTAGTCCGCGTGAAATTTGTAACCTAAGATTTAAAAACTTGGCCCAAAAACACACCGAGTGTGGCGAGGAGTCCCGCATTAATTAGCCATTTTGTTAGATCACGATGTAAAACCCAAAGAATTAAATAGATTTTACGGTGAAAAATTAAATGGTGATTTTAACTGAAGAAATAAGTTTGCCAAAATGCTGAAGTTTCTTTCTAAATGAAATGGTCATATGACAAAATAAACGGACTGATTTATAGAATATTTTTGTAAACAAAAAAGTCAGATTTTTATTGCTAATGGTGTCCGAATTTTCTTAAAAAATCAGATTTTTTATCACAATTTTTCGATTTAGGAACTTCTACAAAAATTACTAATTATTTTTTATATTAGAACATAAATTTAATTTTTTTAAATTAGTGAAATCACTACAAAAATATTTAGCCTCAATTTAAACTGAAATAATTATTTTGTCTTATTCTGTTAAATGACTTTGATGGCTTTGTGGGTAGAGTGTGGGGTGGTCTGGTCAGTATAACCGCTTGTCCGTTTCGATATCTGTGAACTTTACCGGCTCTTGCGCCCAATGGACTTCGTGTTTTTGGCCCATGTTGGGCGTTTTCCTGTCGAAATCGAGGGTAAACATGCCTGGATCTCCGGTGTACTGATTTTTGGTGACTTGAAAATGCTTTTTGCCTCGAGGGCCGCTCAGTATTTTGTCTTGGATGATTAGAAATGTTGTCGGTATGTTGAGAGGCTTTGGGTTTTCAAAATTTTATTCAAATTTTATTTAATATTTGGCATAAAAAATACATTATTATTATTGACCATTGTATTAGTATTATTCATTCTATATGAACTCCTCTCACTTGTAATGTGAAATTAATGAGTGTGCAATAAAAAATTTGATTTGATTTGATTACGTTACAAAACTCTACCTTTATGTTAACACTAAAGTCAAGGTACAATTAAGTTTTCATTTTCAAACGCAAAACGATAACATTCACCATCATTGAAAGTTTCTTCCAAAGAATCGACAATTTTAAAGCAGTATTTTCTGTGAATTTTTTAATCTCTTAATAAGCAACAATTAATCCACATTAACCCAGTTGAATGATTTTCTTGTGACTCAAATTACCCCAAAGTTTAAGCGCATACATTAAATCCACTCTTTTTCGTTCAATTCTATCAGGTTCAATTCTAACAGGTTCAATAAAAAATAGTGCTTAGGCCATATTTTTAACTTGAATTGTGTTGTCGTGTATATGAAAATGTATTTTATGAATTTTGTAGTTGTTATATTTTTCTAGTTGAGTAGAGGACTGCTATGTACATTGATGTTTTTTGTATGTAGTTAAATGTGTATGCATAAAGTTGAATGCATGTAAGTAAAATGTATAAGTATGTAGGATCTTCCAGACTGCTTGGCTGCACACACCGTTGAAAATACGACGGCCTTGAGTTGGAAGCATGAAGAGCAGAAAAGAAAGACAGGAGGGTAGTATGCGTTGAGCTGACAGAGAGACAACGTCGAAAGTGCAGAGAGAAAATAGGTCAATTCATTGTATTGTAAATTACGTCATTATGTTAAAAATGGTCACTTTTAAAATCGAAGTTGCTCAGTATCACAATAAAGATCCTTAAACAGTGAATCTTTTCCTTGAACGTCAGTTATTTAGTAATAGCACGTCATTGGAGATTTAGATAGTTTTGGGTAGTCCGACCAGCAGGTGTTTCAAATTGCGAATCAGAGAAAATTAGATTGATTATAAAGTATGGGACCCGTACAATACCAACGAGAAACCAATATTAAATATCCAACATCCCCCAGACAGAACAAATTTTGAATGCATGATAATACACATCTAAATCAGGTGTATTTTCCCCAATAATATTAATTTGAGGTAGCGTTTCGGAGAATATGAAAAAATTGTATCAATATTCAATGGTCGTTTTGCTATGTGATTGAGCTGTAAAATTTTGCTGGTTGACATTAATAAGTTCCAGAATGGTACTTTATAAGAATACTTGATGATGATATGGGAAGAAAAGTCTGTCCGTATGTCTGTCGGTCTGTCTGTCTGTTGGTCCTCTAGCGTCCAAACGCCTTGACCAATTGACATGAAACTTGGTATACACGTTCATATAGTCCATGGAAAGAACCCTATTGATTTTGGGCCAAATCGGTCCAACAGTTTTTGAGCAACGGCCCATTTACCGTTACATGTATTTTAAATAGGCAAAAATTTTATTACACCAATCGATAGATTACAGAATTGGGATCAAACTTTGTCAAGAGACCATAGTCTAAAACTCAATAGTTATTGCAATATGGCTCATTTTAAAAAGTGATTTTTTAAAATGACAAATGTTTAATATTTTTGTATAATGACGTTTAATTGGTCAACAAAAATAGTCAAATGATTAAGTGAATATACGCCGGCGCAGCCGGCTTTCTTTTTTACATTTTATATTAGTTCTTGCACTTATTTAGCTCATGTTTACATGATTTATTTGTATTTAACAAGCCAAAACATGCCTTAGTTGCTATGTAGCAATTTGTAATTAGTATTTTTGGAGATATTCATCACAACTGTAGTTCTATTTTAAAGCGTGATAGCGTGACGTCTGTAAATGAGATGGTTGTATCAACTGGAAAACATAGCCTCTACACTAAGTAAATATTACTTAACTTTAGCGTAAAAACAATTTCAACTTGAACTACGATTTGTTTTAAATTCAAGCTGCACAAATACTACAGTTGAACTTTGACACTGTTCTACTTGTAAAGCTTGAATGGTTTTCCGAATAAACCTAAAAGTGTTTCTTGTTATCTTTTGAAAACCATAGTTTTGTATTATAGCTCGTAAAATACTCAAAGGCAAAGAAACAGTAATGATGAAAAAATAAATAACTAAGGTTGTATTTTTTTGATGGAATTTATTCATGTATTTAGGATATTCAAGCTAAAAAAGATGTTTACAAGTGTACTGAGAAATAGTAAGATGTTTATTTATTGTTTTTTAATCTTCAAATACTCCACACATTATAAATGTATTAGTTAAAACAAGTCATGTTCAAAAATTAAAATTTATTCCGAAAGGATACAAATATTATAATCAATGCTACTTTGGACTTAATGGTAATTTTGCTTTAATTAAATTATTAGTTTTGCCAATGAAGCTTTCTAAAATCTGCCGCAAACAGATTAATCCACAAAATCGATTGCTAAAACAACTTAAATATCTTACATATGATATCTTACGTAAATTGGTACTATATCTAAAACCACGTCGTAAATTTAACACAAACGGGGAAAATATTTTACTCGTTTCATTTTGCTTGCAATCTTTGACTAGTAACCTGCGACGAAATATTTTAGTGCATATAAAAGTGCATATTCTGTGTCTGGACAAGTAAAGTATTTCAAACAGTTGTATTAAGAAAAACGAGAATGCTAAGGAACAGCAAAAAAATCCCAGGAGTCCCACAGGTGACCACAGTTGAATTTTTCCAGGATCTCTTAATGCAGCAATCGATTCTAAGCTTATCGAACTTGATATATTGATTTGCCTCAAAGATGTCTTCAGCCTTTCCAATTTGATAACGATTCCCATTCTTGTCCATTGCTCGTTTACTTGCATAATTTTTCTCGACAAGTACCCTGTCGTCCTTACACTAATTTTGAGTTCAGAATTTGTGAATTTCATAAGATCAAATTGCTTACAGTAAAATCTATCTTCAACTATCCAAATACCTTGTCCTAACACTTCAGCAAAACCTTTACCAAAAGTGTCATGTGAATAAACATAAATAGATACTTTATTCTTAATACATTTCTCAAGAAATTTTGTAAACTGACCATTTGTAAAATCCTCTTTTTTCGATTCTGAAATAAGCCAATAGGACATGCTTTTGCCACGCATTACGTGTTTAAACGTATCACTTAAATATTTTGGGGTCATAAAGTCAATAATGTGAATCAGATATTTAAATTTGTCACCCAGTTCGAATTTATAGCCATCGTCTAAAATATCGTGAAAAGTTGGAAATTTACTAAACGCCATGCTTTCTGATGAAATTCTACCTTGATACGCGCTTGAAATATATACCATCGAAATTAAAACTATTCCAAAGAAAATTCGAACATGGCCAAATTTACAAGAGACGCCAAACATTGGCCAAAGAATATCTAAAGCTTTGAACAGATGCTTACACACAAAACCATAAAATATCACAGTAATCACGAGGCCTATCCAAACTGCTGGGGACAATGCTGTAAAAACGCTGAAATTCAATGCTGAAGCATCTTCAACGTTTATACACACTATTCCATTCAACAATGAGTTAAGTTCTGCAAAAATCAATTGGCTTCTAGCTTCTATATCCAATGGAACTTTTCCAAATACACTTTCAAACATTATAAATTGCAAAAACCAGTTTGATGTTGCAAATTCAGTCAAAGGAATTTTTTTTATATCTGGCTCAATGGTTACATTCATTTCAGCTTGACCTGCCGTATATTGTAGAACGTGTGGTGCTGGACATGGCGCTAAGGCTTTATTTAATCCTCTTAGATTTTTGACTCCATTTAATATTTTGAAACATGCTCGCAAATCACTCCATGTGCCTAATCCTGGGATTCCAAGAGGAAACCCAACAAGAACATGTAACCCGTAACCTTGCCCATTAAGTATGTTGTGCAATTTGAGTAGCTCAACAAGTTTGATATTTCTTGGATAGACATGGTATGTATTACGATTTGGACAAAAGTAACAATAAATAAAAATATCTATAGTTTTATCCATAAAGAATACAAGTGGGGCATGAAAGGCTTTTACATTTGACATGTAGACAAGACTCGAGAACGAATTATATATTTGTTTTGCACCGTGATTTAAGTTAAGGTTTATACAAAATAAAACGTCCTCTGATGTCGAAAATCCACTGTTTTGAATAGCAAGTGTGGTTTCAGCAAATGTTTTAGTGTAGAGTAGAAATATTAAGCATTGTTTAGCACTTTTTTGGCCTATTGTGAATTTAAAATGACCGTGTTTTAGTGTAAAGTTGCGTCCTTCAAAAACATTAGTAGGAATAGACAATTCAAATCTTTGTGCAACAAAATATGTGTAGGAATATAATTTTGTGGTAGAGGTTGTTTCTGAAAGGTGTGATTGAGTTTGACGATTATTAGATGTAATAATATTTATCAAGCAATCGGTTTCAATGTTCACAGGCACGTTGGGTAAAACTTGTGACATTTCTGCTGATAAAGTTAAGAAAAACTTCCAGAATATTACTATATGTACCGCAAATTCCATCTTTTCAGAAATTGAACGACGTACTTTGGAAAAGACAATTTTATTTTATCCAGTAACTCGTTTACGTTGAATAAAACTTTTGATGTATTACAACTTATGTAGCTATATCTAATACTTGGCAGAGAGTTAACATAAAATTAATTGAATTCCAATGTATGGTAGCTTCATGTCTGAAAATGAGCTAGTTTTGCATGTTCAAAAAACAAATTACCATTAAAAAGCACATATTGATTGTTTTCATTGCAATAACAACTTAAATTGATATTTGAGTGGAAATTATAATCGACCTGTTTTGTTTTTTAAACTGTGAGAGTGAAATAGTTGAACTTTGACTTGGTTACACTAGCAAAACAATGAAGGAATGCAGATATGTGTTCAAATTTATTTCCTGGAGACATGTATGCGTTGTCAACTTGAAGTTTGTTTGAACTTTTAGAAAAATATTAAAACTGAGGATTTTGTATCCACTTTATTATCTGTAGAACATAAAAATTGCGCTTTAATCAGAACAACTTTTTATTGTAAAAATTGTATTGTTAATTGTATTGCAAATTTTTATATTAGTCGAAAAAGTTGCCACTTTCCAAACTTTTTGTTTAAATGTTTTTACACTACGCCTATTTGAAAATGTGTCCAAATATCTTGTTGTTGTTCTTCTTGTTTTGTTGAAATTATTCGGAAAACAATCAGCCAACTTGTCGCCATCCAATAACACCACAAACAAAGCTTTCGTGTGGTATACGATTGATAAGAGGGTATTGTGTAAAAGCTGTTTGCTAATTTTGAAGTAGTGATAAGTGGGTTATAAACAAGCTGGTTAATAACTTATGTAGTCGAGCACTTGACAAGAAAGATGTTTTGTATTTGTAGCTTTGAAAGCTAAGGCTATAAATATTTCTAAGTTAATACGATATTGATTTTACGAATTGCAAACTTCACCATTAACATTTTTACAATCTATAAAATTGAAGAAGGTCTATGAAAAGAAGCAAGTCAATACGAAGACTTACCAATACGAGCCTGTAATGCTAATTTTTAGCTATTATTATTATTTTTATATGTCTTTATTTGCAAACTCAAGTTTCAACTATGAACTAACTGTTTGTCTCATAATATGAAAGCAGCGTAAAGTACACTATATGCTACCGAATACGTTATGAACCTTTAAAGCGTATTAAGCATATGTTTACCATTATTTTCGTACATTGTAATTTGCATGGAAAGAAAGGCTATTTGGATTAAGTGCAGTTTTTAGCATGAAGATATATTATGGTTATTTTGGCATACAAAAAGGAATATAACATTGAGAATTAAGCACGTACGTGTCATATGTATTTTGTTTTGTTGCATTTATAGTAATTTTGGCTCATCTTAAATTGTTGTATATGTTTCGTATTCCAATTCTAAATTTTGGGATTATTTGTTTAAAAAATGTTTCAAAAACAATTTTTTAAATGAAAAATACGCACACACGTAGCAAAGTGCAATATGAGTAAGTTCATGTATGCCTAAATAGAATGCAAGTCCATATTAGCGAAATTGGTGGAAAACATTGTCACGATTTTGGAGGAGATAATAGTTTAATAATCCATGGAACATAGCTAACTATTAAAGGTACAAATTAATCCTAGCAGACTTGTAATCTCACTGTACAGATGTCTGTTTTCGAAATGGGAATGGTAAAAAATATATTTTTATTTGAATTTATAAACAAAACAGGAAGGATTATGAAAACTCACATGCATTTCTTACCTTTGACAAAGTAACGTATTCTTACTAATGACGCTGTCCTATACTTGCTCTTATGTTACACGTTACGAACGTATGAATGAGTACTCTATCATGTTACATTACAG
Source organism: Entomobrya multifasciata (assembly GCA_034693345.1). NCBI lineage: Eukaryota > Metazoa > Arthropoda > Collembola > Entomobryomorpha > Entomobryidae > Entomobrya > Entomobrya multifasciata. The sequence continues at coordinate 5,883 of JAQFXM010005912.1, read as the reverse complement.
GGATGAAGTTCAGGATAATTTTTTTAAAAAGAAATTGCAATTTTTGGAGGAAACTTTTTTCATGTAATAACAAACAAAAGACTAAATACTTAAATGGATAGTGATAAAATATTATTGCTTGCTTATATTTCCTTTATTTTACATGTAAGTTTATTATTATAACTATTTATTAAGTCTGAAGTAATAAGTGATTACTTGATGCTGCAGTGAAATTCGAAGTAAGAAGTTTTTAACAAATTTTGTTTACTAAGATAAATAACATAAACATATAAAGTTAATCATAATTTGGTTTACGTAACTTTATAACAACTAACACTAGCAAATATGATATATTCATATATTTATAATTTTAGCAGTATTATGATTTTCACGTGTCTCTATAAAGACTTTTTTACGTTTCTGCATAGACACGTAATACTAGACTGAATTAGTATTGTAAAGATAACAGGTTAAAAACATTATCCAAACAATTCATGCAAAAAGTCGTAAAAGTATCCCTATTGACTTTCCCATAAGGGTACATGCTCTCGAATCTGATTCTTGGCACACTTCTGATAGCCTTCCTAAAATAAGATCTCCTACTGGTCATTCCATTACATACTCTTAAGAAATCATCCGCTACATCTGCATTTTCACCCACTATACAAGATTCCTGGTGCTCCACCAAAACTGGTATCACTATCGCAAAAATTCCAATAAAGCAAGCAACAGGTCCACTCTCTACTACAACATCCGTAAATCTTATACCGACCACAGTGACACAAACAAATATGACTAGCAAGGTAAAATGGTGAAAAGAAATAACATAACATGCGAATATTTTGTTGGTTAGCAAGTTAAACACTTGCTGAACCCTCACCATTTGTATAACGTATTCATCCGAAAGTGTTCCCCAAAATTGTGTTTCGATTTCATATTCAATTTTTTTATGTTTAAATTGAGTAATCACGTTTTGTGGTGACAAAGAGCTTATGCAGGTATCTTCTAGCTGCATGCTACAAATTCCTACGGTCACCAATAGTTCGAAAACACAAGCGGCGTTTGTTATAGCCCAATTGAAAAAAACAAGTAAAGGTAGGTGTTCCCATTTTAAATCCAGATCGAATTCAAGCAAATCGCGAATAAGGGCATGTGTTGGTTCCCATGAAATGGTGAGTACAATGGTCATTATGGGTGGGAATATTATTGTCCAAAATGTTGTGAGATATAAGAAGCAAGCACCTCGAAAGATCTTTAAACGACGTGGTCGGTCAAATGAAAGATTTCTGGTGGACATCATCTCTAAAATTTACATAAAATTCAAAATTAATGAAACAAATTATGTAGGGTTTTGATTTTGGTATTTTGTTTACCTTGAATGTAGTTGCTATATGCAGACATTTGATTAAGTAGGAATGCAGTTTCGGGAACATTTCTTGCTAATCTATATCCGACAAGTAAGACAGTAAGTATAGCCAGTGCTTCAACCCATCCAAGTATATAACTGGCAAAATTTATTCCTATCCCGATTCCATCCTCGCTATAACTTGTGATTATGAGGGACATGGCTAATATTAAAGGATATGAGAAACCCATTATTAACAAGTTATTGCAATTCCATTTTATGTAGCCTTGTGCTTCGTAAAGTAAATTTTGTTTTTTATCCACTCGGAAGTAATTCACCCCTGTGGCGTACTTGGCACCACGTATTTGCCAAATTATTACCGATTGCATTTGCTTTGTGATCATTTTTATGCTGAAATGTTTAAAATACACAACTGGCTAAACTACAAGTTGGAATTGTACTGAAGGTTATATGTAAGAATAACTGAGAAGCTATTAAGTCAAATTTAACCGAAATATGACAAAGTTATGTGCCTATGCAAAGTTTTACATAAAAATCGTGAAGAGATTACGCAATACATTTTCTGCCTTCGCAACAAGTTATGGAGCTATAGTTACGAAAAAAACCATGTCAAGACATGAAAAGAAGACGTGGATGAATCTGAATATAATCTTACATGTAAAGACCATCTGATTTCTGGTGAAAGTGGTTGTATGGCTTAAAATTAGGCACAAGTGCCTGCAAAAAATTCTCACACTTAAGCAGAGCAACAGGCATTGAGCTCAGAAATAATTCTAGAAAGTGGCGTTCATACGTAGTCGGAAAGGGTCTAGTTAAAAGGTGCTCTTTTAGAGTCTGATCAAATACAAACATGGACTGACACCAATACAACTACTATGTATTGGACTGAAAGGGTTTGGTTCGAAGATAAAATAATGTTTTCGTGGATTGCATCGTATGAATAGCCCTTTTACTGAACGAATTAGTGGATTTCAGAACTTTGAACATTAAAAGTTTGCAAGATCTTTAAAATCCTAAAAAAAATTCTATTTTTTCTAAATTGTTGAAACGCGATGGGGATCAGTATAGTCGCATCGAATAGAATCCGAGATATTGCAAAAATTGTCACGAGATGCTTGCATATTTGCCTTTGTTTCACTTTGTCTAAGTTGTTGAATAGCTTCGCAGTGCTCTATGACAAGTTTGGTTTCAATGTTACGTTTACATGCATGTTAGTGCCAACGAGATTCTTTACAAGTTGCTAATGCACACAAAGCGCAGCCTGCAAATCGCTGATGATTGGTATTATGTGTGAAAGAAGTTTGGTAAAGAAATTTAGCATTATATACAGACAGACAGGCAAAACTATTGCATAACTGCAATGAATAGATTCATTAACTTTATTTTTTTGGTTATAAGGTAGTCTATAAATGCTCTTGGTTATGAGACTTATAACAAATACGCTACATATATACTTCGTGGTTCTACGCTGGGCAAAAATAGTTTTCGGTAGTAAGCGTGTGTAAATTTTTTTTTGTTATAAGGTAGTTTAAACTTTTCATGATTTTAAATTTATTTTTTATCTCTAACATACTTGTAAAAAATATGGATATTTTATTTTTAATTCCAAATTGTTTTTTTTGAATATGGTTATAAACGTACTTTTTGGTTTTAAGGTAATCAATAATATTTTTGGGCTAAAAGATAGTCTAAATTAATTTCATGCAGTTTAATAAATAACATTTTTATAAATAGGAAATTAATAATCCAGGGAAAAATTTCATGTTTAAACTTGAGAAACTAAAACAGATGAAAATTGTCATGTGTAGCTCATTTTATGTAGCACTAAGATTGCAATATATTTATACAAATTAGCCATGTTTTAATTTTACCAATGCCATATGGCACAGGTACCGAAGGATGTACGAAATTTGTGGAATTCAGAAAGCTGCCGTTTCGTTTAGAAATTTTTTAAGGGATTAAGTAACTAGAACGATAACAAAGTAAATATGTTATCTAAACAGCTCATACAATAATTAGTGAATGTTTCTTTGCTAACCTTTCCATAAGGATACATACTATCCAATCTAATTCTCGGCATTTTTTTAATTGCCTTCCTGAAGTAAGATCTTCTACTTATCATTTTATGACACTTACTTAAAAAGTCCTCAGCTACATTTGCATTTTCTCCTACTAATGAGGCTTCTTGATGTTCTATGAACACTGGTAAAACCACCGTAATAAATATAATAAAGCATGCGAATTGCCCACCCTCAACAATAGTATCCGTAAATCTTATTCCGATCACTGATACACAAACAACTATTGCCAATAAAACAAAATGATGAAAAGAAAAAATAGGACTTGCATAAATTTTGTTAATTAGTAAGTTGAACACTTGCTGCACTCTTACCATTTCTACTATATATTCGTCGGAAAGTTTTCCCCAAAACTGTGTTTCGAGTTCATATCTAATGTTTTTCTGTTTTATATTGGTTATTACGTTAACTGGTGACAAGGAACTTATACAAGTATCTTCTAATTGCAAGCTGCAAACTGCTAGGGTTACGGCTAGTTCAATAACTCCAGCACCGCTAGTAGCAGCCCACGTAAAACCAATCAGGAGAGGCAAATGTTCCCATTTTAGATGGACATCAAATTCAAATAAGTCTCTCAGCAAAATGTGCGTTGGTTCCCATGGTGTGGTGATTATAATGGCAATAGCAAAAGGAATTAAGGTTGTCAAAATTGTTGTGAAATATACTAGAACCGCGCCTCGCACTATTTTTAAACGTCGATTGTGGTCAAATGCTAGATTGTTGCGGATCATCATTTCTAAAAACACAGTTAAAAGATATTTTACAAAAATGAACCTTGTTTTTGGTTTGTGCTAATTTGTTTACCTTCAATGTAGTTGCTATATCCAAACATTTGATTTATTAGGTACACAGTTTCTGGAACATTAGTAGCTAACCGATATCCCAAAAACCAGATCCCGAGAACGGTCATCGTTTCAACCCATCCAAGTATGTAACTAGCAAAGTTAATTCCTGTTCCGATGCTGTCTTCGCTATAACTCTTTACTATAAGGGACAACGCTAATGCAGCAGGAAGTTGGAGTCCCATAAATAACAAGCTTTGGGAGTTCCACTTCATATAGGCTTGTTGTTCGTGAAGTAGTTTTTGTTTGGTGTCCCATCGAAAAAAATTGGCTCCTGTGGCGTACTTCATACCACGTAATTGCCAAATTATAATAGTTTGCATTTGTTTTGTAATCATTTTTCATCAGATGGTTACGGAACTTATGACTGTGCAATGTGGAAGTTGGAGTTCGACTGATATAACGTGAAAATGTATTGAAGTATCCAGGCCATTGCATGTAACATCGATTCTATCTTGTAAAATCCACTTTATACTTATATTGCTTTCAATTTTGTTGTTACGAACAATTCGTTTATTTTAGGACTTGCGGATACCCAAATAAAAGGTATTTCACAATAGTTTGAGCGACAATATTACATGATAATGGTTATATTTTTTTTAAGACTACAGCTTATATATTTTAATTTCTTTTTTGTCGCATCAATTTAATTAAGTTGAAAAGTCTATTCGAATTTCGAGTAATTGAAGTATTTCATCAAAAAATAAAATTTACCATTATCAAGTGCTTCCAAATACTAAATTGGATTTAGTTTACTGGTTTCAAATCAAATGGTTTTAAAGCATCACAATAAGTTTTACAAAATAAATTCCTGTCGAAAATCGATTTTGAAGTAAAAAAGACGGTTAAGTAAGAATGCTTAAAAACTTATGTTATGAATGTCTTCATATAATTATTTCACCTGCAATGATATAAAATCATTATCGTCACAACATAATTTTCAGTCAAATTGAATTATGCTTTCAGAACTTAAATCTCTTTCATACATAAATAAAAAAGACATTAATATCATCAAAACAGATAGAAGTGTCGATGTTATACTTCTACGGTATCATCGCGTCACAGAACGTCGTCAATATAACACATACAGTAAAACAATTTCAAGCGTGCGAATAGAACTAACCTTATAAAGAACAGGATATATTTTTCTGATAAAACAAATTATATAACAATGTGATGGGATTGCGCATGAAATTTTAGTACACAGTACCAGATTCCAGAACAAATTAAATCGATTTAGCTGTAATATAGCAAATGCTAATTTTAAAGAAAATCCATAATACTAGTTTGCCTTGTTGTTATTATTTACATAATGTCTCTATTAGCAATCAATACTTAATATACTTTTCCAACTGTACTACATATTTTATTACCTAGCAAAGCTTACTTATGAATAACGAGATTTATAATCTGTTTAATGAGGCTTTTGCACATTCTTACTAAACTGAGTTTGCACATTTCCTGGAGGAAAGTAATTTGCTACAACAACCCACCATTTCTCTTGAGAGCTCCATGCAACACCAATTCCAACATATCTTGTACTCTTCCATACAAGTGCAGTGAAATGTCCCGTTTTATCACTAAATCCAGGATGATCATAGTTATATAATTTTTCTTC
>JAQFXM010005911.1:0-14107 GCA_034693345.1 Entomobrya multifasciata | reverse complement strand
ATGTCTACTAGATACTTTTATAGTGTACTACGTACACTAACGGGAATCTAAACCGTGGTGGCTGGCTTTGCTAGTTTTTTATATTGAAATATCCAATATCCAGGTATGCAAGCAAAGTTAAAAAACAGCATTCTGTCCTGTCATTCTTTACCTATCATGTTATGCCTACTTGATATTTTACTATCATATCAACACAAGTTTCCATAACAATAACTTGACTTGTTCAATTTCAACTTTCCAAATATGAAAACCTTGTCACTTGAATAGTGTAGGTTAAAAATACTCAGCGCAGTAAGTTGAGTGGATGACGTACATAAACTTAAAAACGTACATAAATATCCCCGGTTTACATGCCAAAGGAAAGTCATAACAAAAAGAAGATAAAAATACATTGTGTCACTACTAACCTAATTCTATCAAAGCACGCTAATAAATTTTAAAAACTTTTTTCTTCTGACAACTGTGCAAAAAATTGAAGTGGTAATCTCACATCAGTAGATTCTCTTAAACTTGCCACATCAATTTAGCGAGTTAACTGAACAGCTTTCAAAAATAAAAAATGGACACACCCGGTTGTTCAAATGCAGATTTTAGGAGACGGAAGTCTGGGGAAGGGGGTGACGATGAAGATATAAGTAGGGCAGCTAAAAAGGAAAAGATTGAATCGCCGTCATTATCCTTAATTGCTGTAAAAAATGAGCTTAATACGGATAAAGGACAGATTGGAGGTGCATCAGGATCAGATCCATGCTCCCGAGATGCTGTACAGTTTTTAAGCATTTTTCCTGAAGAGGTATACATTCGATTTACCCCTACCACCCTCTAATATCATCATTTTTTAATTTTAAAATTAGTTAATTATTGGTTTACTGAATTTTTATTTATACGTTTATTCTATGAATTTCTACAGATTTGGATTATGATTTTTCAATTTGTCCAAGATCCAGTTGAACTGGAAAAGTTAACTGTTACCTCACCATATTTTATGGAACTTTTGGAGTGCAGACGCCAGGAGTATCTTTTCCCGAAAATTCTCCCAGTTTTTCTAAAATGGTATAAAATTAACAATGATGATGATCCTCAAAGTGATAGCAGTGATGATGATGACGATGAGGAAACTACAGATTCTCCAGCAATCAGTATTTTGACTTTGCGATCGGTTTGCCATTGCTGGAACAAGTCAGTGGAATCATACATGTTGGAACATCCCATTCATACGAGAGTTGATGAAGTGAACATGCAAAAATTGAAATTCTCTGAAGGGGACATGGACAGTGATAGTGACAGCGACGACGGTGAAGTAGACCCAGAAGACGAATATTCATATCATCAACTATCATTCCTCAAATTTTCCAATTCTATTCAAGTAGAAAAATATATGGAAGCTGTACCCCAAAATCAAAAACTTCCCACATGGAATCCAATTTTCCACAGAAAATTGGTCTTACAAGACCCCTCAAGACCAGACATTACAAAACATCAAGTTCGTAAATTCTGGCAAAGTATATCAGATTTTTTAGTGAAATATGGTGAATATATTTGGTATTGTGATATCCGACTTCAAAACAACATTCAAGGCTATTCCTACTACTACCAAGTTCGTGAATGGTTGCAGAAAATGACAAACTTAAAAGTTTTAAATTGGACATACCCAATAAAATGGGAAGATTTGGAGGACTCTGAAGGCCACGAGTTTGGTTCAAGAACCCCAATTTTTCTGAAATGCAAGTTGGAGGATAAAGTACGTGAACATCCGTTGCCTAAATTAGAACATCTTGAAATAATGAAGACGGATGATTTGCCGTACCCGATTTTCAGAGAGTTCATTAAAAGGAATGACCACATTGAAGTATTACAGTTTCATCGTAAATTTCCCCCTCCCCCACAATACGAGGAATTTTATGACTATGATTTCGCCAATGGCTTAACCAATCTCAAAGACCTTTCCATAATTTTGTGGAGAAAGGAGGAAATCCAGGAATTGGAGAAAAGTGCAAACTCGTCTACATGGCCAGTATTACAAAAACTGAGTATGTTTTGGGGTGATTATAACACTAGTTATGATGGGTACAATAGATGGCAACAGATTTTTAAAATTATTGAGAAAAAGTGCTCGGGAGGGGACCTGTCCCGTTTGACGTTACGACTTCCAAATCCCATATTTTTCCCGGTGTCGATAAGACCACATGAAGATAAACCTGTTCTAAAAGATGCATCAACCCTTCAACTTAATCTTCCCAACCTGAAGAATTTAAAGTTAAGTTTTTCAGAAAAGGTTTCCAATCTCGATTTCATTTTGCCCCTGAAAGATACCCTAGAGGACTTCCACGTTATCCTGGAATGTTACAGAAGTAAGGCAAAGGAATCCACCACCGACAGTGCCGATCAACAAACCAAAATTATCCAGTTTAACGGTTGCCGTAGTAAAATGGCAGACTCTAATATTTGGAGTATGTTTCCAAAATTGTCGAGAATTGTATTCTCAAAGCATTTCAAAGATGAGACTTATCGCTCTTCTTTGTTTTATTATAGAAGCGACGTTTCATCCAAAGTACTTGAAGGTGTAGTGTAAACTTATTATGAAACAAGTGATAAATTAAAATTGAATGTGCTATGAATATATGATGAAAAATGTAAGCATTTGATTTAAGGGCCAATGATAAATAAGCACGTAAAAGTGGCATTTTAATAAAAATTGACTGTAAAAAAATTAACATTTAACATCTTTATCGCTATTTGATTATCTAAACCGTTCTGATTCAAAAAATTCAATGTTAGTAAAGATGAAGATGATTATACCAATTCTTGACGAAGACGAAACCTCATTTCTTAAAAAGCAATTCATAAAGTGCATGCATTCTTGTATTATCGCAATCGCATAATAATATATCCCTCCCTATCCCACCCATTTTACATGCAAACATTCTTGTTCATGTCATGAACTTGTACATATTATGCGAAGTGTACATCTTTGAGCTAGAATTGCATGTTTATCATATTATCAACGAAAATCAGATGATCTTCTTTTCTCGTTCGTTGACATAGCAGACCAAAGACTTCAAAATCTCATTCTCAGTGACAAAATCCAAACATTCACGGAGTAACTTGCACGGATAATTTAAAGAGTGAACCCTTTTAGGTCTAATCCAACCACAAAAGCTACCTTGTTTAACGTGGTGGGTGAACACACTTTATGATCTTTGATTTGTGTCCGCCCACATAGAAAAATGGATAAACCACCGTTACCATTGAAGCCTGTAGCAAAACTGGAGCCAATGTCAGGGCCTGTGAAAAAAGAAGTCGTTAAGGAAGAAGTGATCAAAGATGAAATGATATTTGAGGAGGAGGATAATGCATTACAAACAGTGCTAAATTTTTCGACAGAGTCTCCAGTTGCACCGAATACCACCAACAGCAACTCTACTCCTTCTGTCAATGTTCCATTTACACTAATCACAGGTAAATTTAGTCATATCTTTTTTCACCTATAGGTATTTAAAATATATGCAGGTATTAACAACTTCAGTAAATAGTGATTTGTTCCATATATTTATATTGATATCAGAGAAAGACAAGGAAATCGAAAAGCTAAAAAGCGACCTGGAAGCTGAAAGAAAATCCAGGAAAGCTGCTGAGGAGAAAGTTGGAAAACTTGTGGAATTCATTACATTTCTACATGGACAATTTGGAAAACTGATTAAGAGTCTGGTTTCACTAACGACAAAAAGTACAACCGCCCAAAACACCTTGACTGTGGGACCATTTACTGATGATAAGGAAACAAATGAGTTTCTAGATATGTTGAAGGACTTATCTTCCCAGTTCCAAAATGAGTTGAAGAATTTGGCAAGCACGAAAAACTTACTGGAAAGGGCTAACTTAATGCTGAAGATTAAACCTTCGTCGGAGGATAATACTGGAAAAGGTGTGGATAAAGTTTGTGAAAACGAAAATACAACTGCAAGTTCCAGCATTGATCTGGATCCGGATTTATGTGCCTTAATTGGATTAATCCCTTGTGGAACAAGTTTGACAACAGTGCCACTTCCAAAAACTAGAAGAAGGTTAAATCCTGTAGCGAAGCCAGTAGATTTTAGAAATTCTAAGCCTAAAAGTTTTGTAGGACAGGGGCAGACACATGGCGTTGATTACTCCAAGCGTCATTGGGGATTTGTGTGCCTTTGTGGGTCGAAATACGCGAGTAAATCAAATCTAAATTTTCACATAAAACATTTCACTGCTGAACGCAAGTTTGAATGTGAAATCTGTAAGAAAAAGTTTTTGGTGGCATCTCAGCTTAAGAAACATTTAAGTTTTGCTCATAATAATGCTCTAATGGCTTATGCTACCTCACCAGTACCGGTACAATCACGACCAGGGTTTCAAAAGTTTATGCAACATCATCAGAATTATAATGTGCCGCAACAGTAAGTTTAATCATTTATCCTTTACATATGCCAGTTAATTAATGTTTCATTACGAAAGGTACGTCAGTTTGTTATTCTCATTGCATTATTTTTTTCAGTGCCCGTGCACCAATGCCCAACCTGAGCGCTCCACAAGTCACAATTCAACCAGTGCCCAGCAGACTAAATAGTTTGATAACCCCAGCAGCAATAGTAAATCCGAATTTGAAGACACACGGAGAGGACCCCACGTTTACTAATCGTTGCCTATGTGGGAAAATATATAGACAAAAGCAGACACTAATGGAACATATCACCAGCCACGTCAACGGAAAGGTTTTTGAATGCTCAATGTGCCCTCAGAGATTTACGCTTCCAAGATTTCTCAAGAAACATTATTTAAATGCACATAATAAAAGTGATGATCCGAATCAGGTGGAGCGGAGATTTGAGTGTCAGGAATGTAGGGCCACATATCCAACACAAGAATCTCTGATGGTACACTGTTCCATAATTCATAGAAATGAAGGGTAATAAATACATTGTAACTGTGCTCGTTTGTACTTTTAATGTGTCACTGTATTTTTAGTTTGTAATAAATTTTATTTGTTGATCGTTTTAGCCACAATGTGTCAATTACACCTGTCAGTTTGAATTCGACTAATACTATGAGCGGCTCAACTAGAGTGTCACCAAATCATTACAGGCTGCCTCCACCTCCAAGACTGATTTCACTTTTGGCTTCTTCCACTCCTAAAACAAACGTTGGCGTTCCTGAGAGAGGATCAAATTTGGGCTTCACAGTAGTGGAAGATGATGACGGTGTCATTTGTATAGACTGAATTATTTTTCGAATCCCCTGGAAATGTTTACTTCATATATGAAGGGGATTATTTGTGTTCACTAGACTAAAATACATTAAAAGATCATTTCAGTATTTCTTGTACATCATGACATGTGTATTCAAATAATTTTGTGTTCATACAGTTAATTTATATACCTTCATTATTTGTGTTAACTTTTTTACGGAATACTTTAGATATTTATTGTATAATTTTAGCATCTTAATGTTACGAGATCTTAAACCAAACGCCATAAAATGTGAAACGGATGTATTATTAGTAAAATACAATACTTTTCATATTCAAGACTCACGAAAATTTTATTTATGCATGTAAAATGTAAAACCAAATTATCGAATTAAAGCATTTAAAAATCGTATGTTTTAAAGAATTTTTTATGAGTTATCAATAACAAAATGTTAAGGCGATGGAAGCTTTTATCAAATACTAAAGTCGTCAACAAATATGCTTGCATTGATATTTTATATTTGTCTTTGTATAAACATACCTCCGTGATCAAGTAACTTATATTCGTAGTATTTGAAGAAATAAAAAATACAATACATTATATGACTTAATAAGTTTGATAACTAATTTTATAAGTTTATGGTGATATAAAACTAAATAATTTGACTTAACAAATCAGTATGGAATTACCAAAAGTGATGGCTTGCTATTAATTTGTATTAGAAGGTGGAACTTCCACCGTGGAAAGTGTTATTTCAGCCACTCCCAGTCGTATTTGGGACATTTTTTTCTTCTAAAAAACCATCTTGAAATGGGTCATTTGGAAGGAATGTAGCTCCGAATTAGAACTTGAAACCCCACCTCATTTCTTCATTTAAACAAAACGGAATTAACATGTCCAAATTTCCAACATATATTAAATTATACTCAAAATTGGAGCATGCACATTTAGAAAGGGCAGGGCAATTAATTAAATGTTTTTTTATGCTTTCAAAATGAAGGTTTGAATATTTTGTATTTATTTTTCATAGCAACAATAGGGTTTGTTGATAAAAGAAGCATTTTTATTTGTCAGAGAGTTTCATGTACATAGGCAAATGCTAACAAGTAAATGCGTAGAAAATTAAAAGAATTAATGATCTTTAAAAACAAGCAGTAAGTCGAAACCTTACCCTTTACAAAAGTGTGCCTGAGCAAAGAAAAAGATGGCTAGGAAATTGAATGTTTCTCGTCGCCCCGAATCGCATGCGTATCCGTATCACGTCCTTCTGACAACGCCAATAAATTTTTATCACACTTTCTTTATCGTGCCCGTTCGCCTTAATTGGGACGAAAGCGCTAAAAAGTTTACTGTCTCGTCATCTTTGATTCACAAGGTAAAGTATTTTAAATTTTCCAAAGGCTTCTCTCTAAAGTACATAATTGTTAAAACAAAACTTTCCATCGTTGCAGGCTATTTGTGCACTCGTGTATTCCTCATTTATATTTTTCCGTTTGTTGCAAATTATCAATCATTTTACCCCACATCAACATAACTATCTTAAAGGACACCGTAATCCACTTTTCAGTCAAGTTGGATTTCTCTTTTCAATCATTTGCTTACCATTAATCGTCACATGGATATCATGGAAAGGTCATGTTACATTTACTTTTATGTCTACCGAACTTAAAAAACTGTCTACTCATCGCGAAAACAGAAGCAAAGAACGGTTCCCAAATAAGTCTCCATGGCGGTTATACTTAGTTACTGGTCTAATATGCATCGCCCCAATAATTTCAGCTACTGTTAACTTTCAGACCTCCAAACTGGGAAACGAATTCATAATAACCTTATCAACGTATTTCGTTCCTTTAATAGACGAACTCAATGTAAATGAAAATATTTTCCTTCAATTTACCAGCTTCGCGTTGAAATATATTTTTGATGTATTTATAATTTGGATGCTTCTTCCAAATGCAATGTTTGAAACATTCGGCATTCTCGTGGTAACAAGCTGTTTGTGGTATGTTTTCTGGTTTGAGCAGAGTTTAGAGGAATGCGATGACATTGAGAAGGTAAATTTGGGATGTACCTTTAACTTTTTCTGTAAAATATTTTCATTGAATTTTCATTTAAATGGTGTTTGCTAACTGTTACTACACTCATCACATTATTAGGCACGTGACATGATAAAGAGTTTGAAAACCTTCATTTCTCTTGGTAACGAAAAGGCTGGAGTAGGATTTCTCATTTTAATCAGTTTTGTGGACACTATTCTTTCCTACTCGGAAAAAATTGAACAAACTTTATTCTCGTCAACGAAGAATAGCGCATGGGCTGAAGCTGAAGTACAAGTGGCACAGTTAAACGTGCTGTACTCAATCAGTGTGGAATGCACCATGACAATATGCCTTTGGATCATAGCTGCAGAAATGAACAGAAGAATTGACAATTCACTAAGTAAATGGATTGAAGGTCAACAAGCAAAACTAGAACTGAGTACACATGATCAAGTGAAAGTCTTGGGAATTGGATATACATTCGACCGAAAAACTGTTGGAATATCATGCGTATTTTTTTCAGTCACGTATTCATTTCTAGGATCGGTAATTCAATGTTAATGACAGTACCTAAAAATAGCTTATAATTTTTGGCTAGTTATTGCATTGTAATACTTTTTTTTAGATGATTGGTCTTATGATAACGTACACCTTGCTTGCACATCAATCAACAACTTAAGAATAATTTTTTCAAGATCGATTTCATCTGCAACGTTTCTACTTTCTACCGTAAACCTTTTTTTGTTTTAGAGTGCCTGCCCTGATCTTTCATAATGGAAACCTTGATCTTGAACTTTAACCAAATGACTTTATAAATACGTTTTTATTCCAGATTTTCTTATTATGGTTGTTCTGAAAATATGCATTTGATGCATTAATTAGTGTCTTTCATTAACTGTGTTTTAGGTTAAAATCATCAGAATATGCAATCGTATCGCAAAGCAGATTACGTGGTTGGTTTGTATGCAACTTACGGTTTTTGTAACTAATAATTGATTACTATTGTTTAGAACTGGTTTCATTTTTGATGTTAGGTGTTTTAAGTTTTAGAGCAGTACATATACTGAAATCAATAATTAACATGTCACTTGCACTTGCATGATACACATGTATGATGTATGTATTATGTATTCAATCATATAAGCTGCACGTACAAATATTTTCCGTCCCTGCTATTACATATTAAAAAGTTTAAATAAAAGTTGAACTTGGGAAAACTTTTTTAAAAATTGTCGTTTAGCGTTTAGAGTTATGCAATTCGAACCAAATAAATATTACAAACCACTTTGTGCTGTTGTAAAGCAAAATTAAAAATAATTAACGCACACAATGTGGTGTCATGTGTCTGTGTCTATTGTAAAAAAGTAATGACTCATAAATTTTAATTAACCTCAATTCTTCGACTAGTCTGATGATGGAATAAATGCCGTAACCGAAACCGGTCACTGGTCTACACAAATTGTCTCAAGAAGTTCAAGGCGCATAATTATTTATAAAGCAACCCTTTAAAAATAAATTCATCATATTTGTTTGAAAAATGGTATTTCCACAGTTTGAAGCTACATGCCTTCAGCCTTGTTTACATTATGTAAATTATGTATCATGTTTACGGTACACGTGTTGCGAATTTGTTACCATAATCCATCGTTTGACTCCTTTCTCTTTGAAATGCTCTTGTTTAGTTATCGCAAGTCAACCGTCAACCCAATAACGTAAGCGACCATTTTGTTTGCTTCATCGGATGTCCGATATTAATGTCTTTTTGCGCGACACCTATGTCTTTAACGATCATAATACATACTTGACATGCTTTACGTTAAATATATTATTAGTGATATAAACGAACTAAAAAGATGTTACTAATACTATGATTTCATGTTATTTGAGTATTTGTACACACGTCATGTTTTTTTCTGCTCTTAAAAAGACTCTTGCCGTTATTCATTAATTATGCACGATTTACAGGTATTCGTGTTATAGAAAATTACTGCCCGATTGTTATGTTGACAAATTTGAACATTTTGCAGAACTCCTCTCTCTACAAATAGTCCACCGTATTTATGATTACGTTAATTGGTCAACATGTTTTCTCCGAGGCAATGGGAAGTTGTTACTCACATCAATTATAACAAAAGCGTTTCCTAGTCTTATGTACCAATTAATTAATACTTCATTACGTTGTCGACTGGTGGCGTGTTCTTTCGTTAAAACGAAAATGAATTGTTCATAGACTTTTCTACTTTTCACAGATGAAGTCTAATTGTTGTAGTGATCACCTAAAAAATTGCTAAACTCGTCAATAAAATCAGAAAATCTTGATAAAATTCATGTTTTTTTTCTTGCTTGGAAACCTTTCTTGCTTTTCAAAATGGAAACCAACCGCAAAGATATTGGTCAATTACTACGATTAGACATTTTCAAGATATCAAACAACCTATTCGAAAGATTAAGAAAGGTATCATGCATGATTTATTGTGGAGGAAGTATAACAAGTTGCTACAAAATGTATCACATTACCCCAAAGTGCGTTCTGGAATGGAATCCCGTTACCGAAGTTTATTCTAGCTCCGGAGTAAAATCTCAAAAATATTGGTTGTGGTATTTCAGCATATTCTTCGTTGTTACTTTGATTGGTTGTGGATCTATGGCTTTCACTGTGACACACGCACCAGAGTTTAGTGTAATGAGCGTTGTTTTTTCAGCAGCAATACTGCCAATCGCATGCTACATTGCTTTGACGCCTGGTGTCATTGTTTACCACTTGGATGACGTTCTTAATGGTTACATGACAATTAGAAGCATGCACAATGAACTTGGTAAGATGTCATTTTAACTGGCAAATCACTAGAATCATATATGTAATAAACCATGCCCAAGACTATCTATTAATTAATTCATGTCTTAACAATGTAGCTGTTCAATTTATTCGGACCCATGCAAACCAAAAAGGGAACACTGCTGTTTGGAAGCAGATTAGCCACTTTATGAAACTCACAATAAATGCACTTCGGGTAATTGGCATGTGTACATCCCCATTTGCCACCTATAAAAATCTGGACCCATTTTACAGCGTATACTTACACTTCATTCAACCTCTGACATGTAACAACAACAACATAAGGGACATTTCTTCTACCTGCCAAAATACCAAAACAGTAGCAATCATCACCCGGCACATTATTGGAATGTGGTGCATGGTGGAAGCAACCCGAAGCTATGCTGTTTGTGTAACAATGCTCTTTTACTGGCTGGAACTATTAATAAGCTGTCTTAAATTTCTAAAATCTATGGAGCCCAAATCATTTTTAGAATGGTATCCCAAACTACAAGTTACAGTGGCAATAATGGGAAAAGTTCTATCCAAATGGTTGCAAATTTTCATGGGTACATTTTTTGTAATGATAGTTGTGTGTACAGTTGCCAGCATTAAGTATGTTGGTATAATTCATTGGACAGTTTACTGGGTAATTCCGTCTTGCGGAGTAATGGATATTTTTGTTGTGTATTTGGTATTCCCTTTTATTACAGGATGTCATGAAGAAACGGAGGAGATTGTGGAGAACGCTTTTAACAAAATTTTCACAAAAAAACATTCAAATAATCAGAAACAAATTGCTAAAAAATACATGAATGGTCAGGATAAATTGCATAAGAAAATGATAAAGTCAATGAAACCGATTTCTTTAAAGTGTGGTGGTAGTTTTGTGCTTAAGAAAAGTACAAAAGGAAAGTTTTATGACGCGGTTGTTGCTAGGGTTATAGACGGAGTTTTGCTATAAATTCCTTGAACTCTGAGCGTTATATTAGCGTTTAATGCAAGGTAACTAAGCTAAGGTAAGCTAAGCTGTACGTAGAAATACATAAATGAAGTAAGTCTGATCAGATTTGGGGCATCTTGAAACATTCCTTGTTCAGGATTCCATTTAACAAAGTACTTGTACGAAAAAGATTTTGTTTTTCATGAGCTGATTTAGATGAATGGGTGATGCCATCATTCAACATTGGTAAAAAATGTCAGGTACAAGAAATGGTCAGGTTTTGAAATAGTTTCACAAATTTAGAATGACCTAATGAACCTCTACGTATCAAACTCCTTTAATAAAACAGAATGTATGTGTGTGTGTGCGTATGTGTGTCCGTCCGTCCGTCCGTCCGATTGGCATAGTAGCTTAGCTAATGCAAGGGATTCTATTACGATTTGTTACGTAATTCGTTCTTTCGTTATAGCTGCCGAATGCGAATGGTGAGGAATTTTGACATTTTGATTCTTGCAGTGAGATTGTATAGTACTTGAATCAAAAAAGGGTATAAGGGATGACCTTTGCAGGGCAAGGTCAAAGGGCATT
Source organism: Entomobrya multifasciata (assembly GCA_034693345.1). Lineage (NCBI taxonomy): Eukaryota > Metazoa > Arthropoda > Collembola > Entomobryomorpha > Entomobryidae > Entomobrya > Entomobrya multifasciata. The sequence goes on along the minus strand of JAQFXM010005911.1, from coordinate 2,506 downwards.
TCACGATAACTTTCAAAGGGTAAGGAATTTTGGAATTCTGTTTCTTGCAACGAGGTTTTTTGGTACTTGACGCAAAGAAAGGGTACAAGGAATCACCCCTTCAGATCAAGGTAACAGGCGCTTTCGCTATAATTCTTTCAAGTTAAAGAGTTCAAGGCTTCAACCTAATCCGTCCGGGCAATTGGACATGAAGAATCAAAATCAGAAGTTTAAAACTACCAATTGGCAGTAAAATAATGTCGGAACATGCAGGAATGTGACGCGAAAGGCTGGAAATCATCCTAGAAACAGGGATTTGTCGGGGGAAATAGGGAATCGACGGGAAAAGTAGGGAATCGACGGGGAAAGTAGGAAATGTAGGGAAACGACGGGAAAAGTAGGGAATCGACAGGATAAGTGGGGAATCGACAGGAAAAGTAGAGAATCGATCGGAAAAGCAGAGAATCAACGGGTAAAAAAGCAAATTTCAAACTGGGTGTTGCAGAAGGTTCGTCTATGTATAATTTAGATTCTTCTAGCTGCCCGGCATTCTGTGACGGGCCAATTCAACTAGTATATGATATAATATAACTTGAATTTAAAACAAAGTTTGATGCTGAACATTAAAATATTCACGGGGATAAAAATGTTGAAAAAAGAATATCCCTGGCATACCTAAATACATAGAAATTATAAGCCAATGCATTCTTTTCTAGGAATATGAATACTATAATAAATTGGAAACATTAAAAATTTAAGAACGTATTTATCTTGCCTCCACGTTCCGTAATAAAATAGAGAGAAAGCATACATTCGTACTTCACTTCACAGCACGTGAAAAGTATGCGTTCGAAGTGAAAGGTATTTAAATCGAGATACGAGACATAATGCAATTAATCCGAAATCGATTCTCACTCTAAAATTTAAATAAGAATTTACATAAGATTTTTTTCCAATTATAGAACTTTATTTGGGTATATGTTACACATATTTATTTCACAAAACCTTAAGATACAAATTGTAAAAAGTAAGGTAACATTTAAGCTTGACGACATGGCTTTTTTAACTGGATAAAAAATAATAGTGAAGTAACGTTTCTATAACTTAAATGTAACTAGTTATTTAAAAAAAACTAAATAAAATAGGGTATTCAAATATATAAAATTGTCACTCATTATACACTACCCTTATAATTCGATACAAAATATAGAATACTTTGCACAATAAACTGCTAGGTAGTTCTATCACTAAATAAACCAGCGGTCTCATCCAGCCCCACAACCTTGGTCTGGTCTGGTCTGGACTGAAAAGGCTCGTTTCTCTGGTCCACTGTTTCCAGATTTTCTAACTTTCATTGTGGCAATTGTAAATTTATTGATTCCCACGATAGTTATTTCTTTGGCCTCTTCCGTACAGGTGTCGTTTTTTGTAGATGAAGTTGATGTTGAGCAAGTAATCAAGCTCAAAAGAAAGAAGGCTGATAGTAGAGTATACGTGGAAAGTATTTGAGAAAACATTTTATTGAAAAACAAAATAAAACTTGTTGAGGATGCTTCAAGTTTTGATAACAAATGACGTTTGCAATTTTCAAGGTGATTGTATAATGTAACATGTTTTGTGGTAAAAAGCGAGAAATTGTTTTTTTCTAACGCTGTAAGGAAGACGAAATTTTAGATATGCTAAGATAGCGAAAATGTTTTCAGCATTAGATTGATATTTATCCATCTATCATTTAGAAAGCCTTGTATCAAGTGACATTTGACCAGTAGCAGACTTTCAGAGCAAGTTATAAAAGTTGCACCAACTTTTCTTATGTTTGTAAATTTGATGTAATTGAGGGGTGAAAAGACGGTAATTTTATATTACGTTTCGGTGTTTGTCTATTAATTGCACACGTGTTGTGACACACCTTTTGATTTTAAAATGAATCAAGCAAGGTCAATTTGATGCATGTACTGAATGAGATAAGGGCATTTTTATGTATAGCATTTTTCTTATCAGTTTATTTATAACCTGGGTTTAGTCTATGTGGCAGGTAGTACTCTGTTCATGCAAAGTAGACCCCCCAGTAAAAGGTGGCACCTGAAAATACTCTTTCAAACAAAGTTGTTCAAAGCGAACCGTTTACGAAGCTAACATTATGCATAAATATTAGAAGTAAAAGAATTTAAAACTTTTTATCGCAAATTTAATGGACAAACGAACCAGCAAGCTAAATCTTTAGTTTTCTTTCAGCTAGGTAGTCAATTCAAATGTCGTAAATAGTTTGTGTTTGTACGTAAGAATTTTTGGTGACGCAGAGATGCAAAAAGTGAGTGTCTACCAAAAAATGAACTGCAAAGTGCAAACTATTGCGCCTTTGTTGCCAAAACACATTTATCAATGAAAAGTGGTTGAAAACGTCTCTAATATCCATCACAACTATACTCGCTCGTAAGTCCAACATGCGTATAGTTCACGGACGGTCATGTCATTGGGTTTAAAAAATCCTAAAAAAAAACAAAAACTGGTTTTATATGACAAAAGC